>CAVLJG010000007.1:16598018-16802875 GCA_963669975.1 Acanthoscelides obtectus | reverse complement strand
TTCAGAGCTTTTTACAAAATGTTGTCTTTGCGCAAGAATTATTGTGGGATGAAATGCTTACTATTTGTGCTCAACTCTTGATATTTTAAAAAGATCCTTGTGGATAAAACCGAAAAAAGTGGATCGTTAGCAACCTGTGGACTTTATTGTTAGCACGCTGCAAGACTTTCATTTGGAAATAATAAAAATGAAACGGAGGCTGTGAAGTGCAAATCGGTTTTTGGGCGAATTCATCTACTGTTTCCGTCCTGCCAGTCGAATCGACCGAAGGTGCGTTCCGACTAAGAACAAAAATGTATTCAATAATTTTTTATCTTCCTAAATAAAGTCAAGAACGCAAATTCAATTCGTTTATTCATGTCAATAAACACAATTATGCTTACAAGGGTCATGTGGTAGATGGTAACAATTGAACGAGGATCATAAAAATATCTTATGCCGCAAAATAAGAGGAAACACTTAGGTAGTTTTTTGCAAAGCAATACATAGGTAACGCTTATACCTGGATGAAGTACACGTCTTGTCTACTGTAATAGGTAGATGGAGGTAATGCTGCCAGAAATGGATGTGTGCGATCAATAAACAAACCACAAGATAGAACTACCGTGTCCCATGATTTTCGTATTGCCTTTTCTTATTGTCTTACTAGAAAACTCTGTTGGGTATATGATGGTGTTTACTAGAACTTTACAGCTTGCTGTCTGCCTTCTTCTACAAACTTCACCAAATCGAGACACTGTTAACCTCATCCTCCGATGAAGACGCCACAAACTACAGTCCTGTGATTTGATGACTTGTTCGATCTGCAAAATCTCTTCGTCACTTTTCTAAGTTTCCCTAAAAATTCTTGCTTAGCAACCTCCAAATCAATGTCGTTCGTGTCAGGTTTTTGACAGAATTCGCCATAAAACTATTCATTTTTTTTGGAACTGCTATCCGAATTGTTGGTTATTTTTATATCAGCTTTTTTTGCTCTGAGTTTCTTTTCAAGATTCTTGCGTTTGTGTCTCTGTTCCATCTTAGTGATATGCGAGGTTGGACTAAGCTTAGAACGCAAATTTATTTGGACCACCTAGACAGGCCGCTCGGTATGTGGCTCACTACAGCTGCAGCACATCTTCCATGGTATGACCTATCCTTGCAATAATTTATTCGCTCACCCGAATGTATTTTGCGATTATAGAGTTGAACTGCTCCACACTATTGTTGTCCTCATCATAAATTAAACTCACTGCATTCGTAATTAAAATTGTCGCATATGACCTTTTATTGTCCATTATCAACCTTGATAAAAAAACGCACTCAAGAACAATCACACCAACAAGAGTACAGTACAACAATTCAGCAACACAATATCGACGAACAATAACAAGGGTAGAACAATACTAAATGATCACTTGCTAAGTACCACGATAGGAAACGATTTACAGGCTAGATCGCTAATCGAAATCCGACTCTGTTATTATAAAAATTTACCTCGGTATGCACCCGCAGTCATCCTTTCCTCTTTTAAAGTAGCGCCGACGAGCGTCTAAGGCCAGCCTACCCTCGTTTCCTTTTCACCCCCCCGTTACCACAGCAGATGGTGCTCGTGATTGTAGGAGCCCCGTTAAGTGTATATTTTAGTGCATCAGATGGATGACATGGTTTAGATTTGTGCGATCTTTATCGTTGGTGACGTTTTTTTTTCTATATCTAAAGATACACCTCACCTTACTGGTTAATAGGGTTCCAGCCCAGCAAAATGCAAACATTTGAAGGAATACACTAGTCTGGTAGAAAATTATAGTGAAGAACTCCTGCGTGAAAGGCTCCGTCTAAAATACAATTTAAGATATACAGTAGCTATCAAAAGATTCTTATCACAGTTAACAGGGTACTTCAATCAATCATCATTTCCACTCTTTCGGCTAGTGTGTAAAGCACTATCCCAAGATCTGACATCAAATTAAATTCTTTCTTTCCATTAGCAACAAAAAACTATGCAGATATAACAATGAACAGATCGCCCAGGATATCAGAGTTGATAGAAAAAATGCGGAAAAAAATGGGTTTGTTACTTGGTTGTTGCCGCTTCTAGTCTTCCGAATTGCTGTTTGTCTTGGTAGTTTCCGTTTCAAATTATAAACGAATTATAGATTCGGCAAATCGTAACGGGCAACATTTTGAACACTTATTGAAATAAAAAGGGATATTTTCGTGTGTTTTTGTTATCTATCTGAACAAATTGAGATAAATAACGACTTTTCTAATTTTTTTAAAACGAATCGACCGATATTGAAGATTCAAACGAAAAATGAAGGACTCCAAAAGACCTTTCAAACAAGTTATTACTCGATACCCCTTGTCGTTTAAAATGTTTGAGGGGATGACCCTGGGGTATAGGTGGTGAAAGGGGGTGAAGTAGTTTTTGATTAAAAAGTTGTGCCGCTGACAAATGTTTTGACATGTCTCGGCGTGTTTTCTTTTAATGAGTGGCTTTCGATAAATCCGTGGTGGGAAGTTTTGAAATGAACATCCTGTATGTAAAAAGCAATACAGAACCTCAGTCTTTAGTGACGAGTCTCGATTTTGTTTAGGCATGCACGATGGTCGTGCCAGGGTTAGAAGGCGACGTGGTGAAAGGAGGAATCCACAGTTTTTTGTTGAAAGACATGTTCATCACACTGTTGGAGTTATGGTTTGGGGTGCTATAGCTTATGGTTCCAGGTCACCTTTAATCTTCGTCAGAGGTAACATGAACGCGCAGCGTTATATCCACGAAGTTCTAGAACCCCATCTTTTACCCTATCTTGATACCCTGGCAGATCCAACTTTCCAACAAGATAATGCCCCGACCACATGTTGCAAGGGTCACAATAGACTTCTTTCAACATAATGATGTCACATTGTTACCATGGCCACCAAGATCTCCCGACTTATCCCCAATTGAGCACGTGTGGATAGGAGATTGCTCAATTTGCAACGTCCTCCTCAGACTCTAGAAGCACTTCGAGAGGAGTTGGTGGTTGCCAGGAATGAGATACCACAGGAGGACATTGAAAACCTGATCAGAAGCATGCCTAGGCGCGTTGGAGAATGCGTAGCACATCAGGGTGCATCCACACATTATTAAAGGTCAAAGGGCTTTAAAGCAGTGCAATCATTTTGAAATTTTTATCATTTACTTATTATGCTTCATTAAGTACTTATACAAAATTTTATTAAAATAAAACCATTCAAACTGGGTGTTCGGATTTATATGTCACTTAGTATAGTTTAAAGGCAAAGCACCCTTCGTATCCATTGTCGAATTAGATAGACGATCGAATCATTCCTTCGAGAAATTGGCATGTGTGACTGATAAATAGGAGGGTACTTACTAGTGAAAATTTGAACATTGTCGTACAAAACGTTATGAAGCTACACGAGTACTGTTCAAATATATTCCACGAGAACACCTTCTCCAGTTTCCTCACAAATCTGAAATTCAATAGAATCATAATATTTTGAACAAGTAACTGAAGTTTTACAGTTACTTAAATATTTCTTGATGATGCTTTATACTAGTTGTCAGGTCCTGAGTCAACTGTTCTGTCTCAAGTGGTATATTTTTTCCTGCCTTTTTCAACTTGATCTTGGACAAATTATCGCAGAGGATATCACATTGCCCACTAGCGAAATACAGCATACCTAACAAAGAAAACAAGGTCATTGAGGAATAATAGTACTTTTTAAAAATGTTCAATGAATGATGGCACAAGAAGTTTCTATGCTTTCTCAGTAAAACGCACGCAGTTGCAAAATACAGGGTGTTTCAGTTTATTGTTGCATAACTATAAGATTCGATAGAACCTTTAAAATTAATGCATGGGACCTCGGTTGGCCGCGTGGGTCAGAGTGTCGTGCTACTGATCAGCCGGCCGGCCGGGTCGCGAGTTCGAATCTCGCCTTCGCCATGGATGTTGTGTTTGTCCATAATTAGAAAATGTAAATATATCAACCTAGTTTCTGGCTGCATGGCCTGTTCCTAAAGCCAAAAAAAAAAAAAAAAAAAAAAAAAAAAAAAAAAAAAAAAAAAATAAAAAAAAATTAATGCATAAAGTCTATATAAACATGGGTCGAAAAATGCGTGGCTTCCGAAATACAAGGTGTTTAAATTTACTTTCTAAAATAGTTTTTTTTTTAAATATTGTTCGATATTTGATGTATAACAGTGAAAATTGGTATACAAGGGTTTTTTGGTACGACAAAACGAACCATGAGCATAGTTTTACTCTAGCCGCTAGAAGGCGCTCTCTACTGTACCTGTAGTGTATTAAAATTTTTTCTTAATGCACTTTTTTGCTTTATGAATAAAAAAACTGATTCTTAGCACTTTCAACATAAAGCTCTCTTGTGAATTTTCGTTATAGTTAGCCAATTTTGAGATATTTCGATTTTTAAGGTTCGATTCATTTTTAATTATTTATGGGAAAATAATATTTTTTTTTACATTTTCGATTTGGGCATTACAAGTAATCGAGATGATCGTTGATTACTAACTCCAAATAAACACAAAAAAACAGAATATTAATTTGTTTAATTTTCCAATATTATTTTTAACAAATTAAATTAATTATTTACAACCAAAATGCTATTGGATAGTTAGGAGAAACATACAAAATCTAAAGTAGTAGTAGTAGAAATGTAAACCCAATTGTTCAATACACAATTCACATCTACGAATGATCGAACCTGGTATAGCATTATTCAAATAAGGCCGTATTTCATCACATGCATTCCTGATTCTGTCTATTAGCATATCTCTTGTGGTTACGGGAGTCTGGTACACTTTTTCTTTTAGAAATCCCCACACAAAGAAATCTAATGGCTTAGGTCAGGGGATCGTCGAGGCTAGGCGACTGGTCCTCCACGGCCGATCCATCTTTCTGGATAATTTTCGTCCAGCCAGTTTCTAACCATTCTCGAATAATGAGCTGGACAACCATGAAGCTGGAACCAGGCCAATCTTCTTAAATCTAACATCATCCCACATATTTGCATGTTCAGCCTTTAAAAATTCCAAGAAGGTCGCAGCATTTAACCTTGCAAGCAAAAGGTAGGGTCCAAATAGTCGATTACGGTAGATACCAATCCACACGTTCACACTAGATTCATGCTGAAAATTTTCCCGAACTGCATGCGGATTTTCATGCGACCAAATATGTTGATTATGAAAATTTACCACTCTACTTCTAGTGAAGCATGACTCATCGGTCCCATAAAACGTTACTTAAAAACTCCCTATTATTATCAGTTCTATCAAGAATCCACTGACCAAATGTGATTCTTCATTCTCCGTCCCCTGGCTGTAGTCCTTGCATAGGTTGCAAATGGTAAGGACGTCTATGGTCATTTCTAAGAACACGGTGAACATGGCTTGCTGAAATTCCTAAGGCACCAGAAACTCTCCTAACACTTGTGGTCGGATCTCTATCAAACTCACGCAGAATCATACGCGTAAATCTGCGCTGACGAACATTTATGTTTTGATCCCTTTGGAGATTTCCAAAACCATTTTCAATTATTTGGCGATGCACTCTTACAAATACTGAGCGAGTTGGATGTCGTCTGTTTGGAAATCTTCGTGCGTATTCTCTGGCTGCTTCTGAAGCGTTTCCATTTGCGAGTACAAAGCCATACACAAAATGAATATCCGCTAACTCTTGATTGGAGAATAAAAATGGCATTTTTATAAAACTTGCAAAAAAAAACAGGTAAAAGAAACTAAATTTCGTGCATTCACAATTGCAAAAAAACGTTTCAGGTTTCAACAGACAACAAAACTAACTGTCAACTAATTGACGTTTAACCTTATTCTGCTTTGAATTTCAAAAATATTTGCAGCCACAGCCTACTTCTAAAAATTATCGAGATACTGACTTTTTAACGTTATTTTATCATAAATAATTAAAAATGCATCGACCCTTCAAAATCGAAATATCTCGAAAACGGCTAACTATAACGAAAACTCACAGGAGAGCTTTTTTATGTTGAAAAGTGCGAAGAATCAGTTTTTTTATTCAAAAAGCAAAAAGTTGCACTAAGAAAAAATTTTCGGTCATTTTAATACACTACAGGTACAGTAGAGAGTGCCCTCTAGCGGCTACAGTAAAACTATGCCCATGGTTCGTTTTGTCGTACCAAAAAACCCTTGTGTACCAATTTTCACTGTTATACATCAAATATTGTTCGAAATATTTAAAAAAATCTATTTTAGAAAGTAAATTTAAACACCCTGTATTTCGGAAGCCACGCATTTTTCGACCCATGTTTATATAGACTTTATGCATTAATTTTAAAAGTTCTATCGAATCTTAAAGTTATGTAACAACAAACTGAAACACCCTGTATAACACAGACCGGTGCCAAAAGATTGATATTATTTAAAACATTTAGAGTGAGAGACACCTGGAATTGTTTCCATGGTATAATTTGTATAACATGTATTGTTAAGCCTTTGTCTTTTTAAGATTGAAGCTTCGACAGTTTTAATAAAAAAATGTTATAGAAACATTTGGAGTTATACAGGGTGTTTGGTGCATCGTTTGCCAAATTGAAATGGCGTCTTTTTCTATCACCCCAGGTCCCTCAAACAGTTTTTAGTCCAACGGCATTAATTATGTAGATTTTTTCATTTTTTTTTTTTAGTAAAAACTCCAAAATGTAATACACAAAGTGAAATAAAAAAAAATAAAGCACGTGTCCACCTAATGATTAATTTATCTTAATGGGTGATGTAGCAATCTTATAAAATCAACAGTACTTGCCAGCAGCATGCAGTTTTTTATTTATAAGCTGACAAAGGGTATACAAAGAAGAACAAAAAAATGTAAGTCACAATTTTGAATTTCTGTAAAGAAAAACTAAAAGCGTTCACGTTCTTAGAATTATTTTTAAAACTACTCTAGCTTATCCCGATTCTAACGGTATGCCACAAGTCCCACAAAAGTTGAAATAATTTTGTGTAAAGGGTCAAATTTTTTCGGTCGGATAATAACAATTAATGTTTGTTTTTGTTGTGTAATTTACACTTACAATGTAACTCAGGCAAAAACTTGTGTTTCCCTCGTACACAGCGGAGCAGTATCATCTGTCTCTCTCTTTTTCTAGTTGTGCGGCTAACCGACAGGGATGACGTGGGTCCATTTCTCCATCGAGGTTCGTCCCTGCTGGCTGCCTAACGCTTTTGATACTTCTACGTAGTGCCGCGACCTGTGACTGTTGTTGTTTTGTCAGTTTTCGTTGAGTTCTGTTTTGATGATGGCTGCATTTACAGATGAAGAGTATGCCGACATGTTGTTGGTGTACGGACAAGCCAACTGGGTTGCACGAGCAGCGCAAAGAATGTACGAAGAGCGCTATAGTAACAGGCGTGTACCTACTCGCCACAGATTCCAAAACACTTATCGACGCTTACGAGAAACCGGTACTGTGAGAAATAATGTACCAAGAGGTATCGTAGTGAGACACAATGTTGAGGAAGATTCTACTCAAAGCATCCAAAATGTAGCTTCAGCACTGGGAATTTCAATTTGGAAAGTGCGGAAAGTACTTCGCCAGAATAATAAACATGCCTTCCACTACACCCCTGTAGAAGGTACGTAATTTTTTTATCACACTTACAACTGTCTGCAATGGAAACTTCTTATCGCATTTATTTAGCATGTAGCGGCCTCAAACTAATGTTACCCGTATTTTTTTGATTGCAGGTCTTGAAAACAATTACTTCGACAACCGAGTCCGGTTTTGTCGTTTCTTGCTGCACACAGACGTGTACGATCCGGACTTTGTGACAAGTATTCTATGGACGGATGAGTCCAAATTCACCAACGAAGGGATACTAAATTTGCACAATCTGCACCATTGGGCTTCAAAAGATCAGAACCCAAGAGTGAAGAGGCCAAGCTCTTTTCAGAGACGATTCAGTGTGAATGTTTGGGCAGGAGTAATTGGCAATCATGTGATTGGGCCACGATATTTGCCAGATCGTCTTAACGGAGATAATTATCTAAATTTTCTGCAAAATAAGTTGCCCGAATTGGTGAATGAGGTGCCAATTTTCAATGGCGTCAGACGAATTTTGTTCCAACATGATGGCTGACCTGCACACTCTAGGCTAATTGTGCGGGAACATCTAAATGATGTTTTTCCGAATGCGTGGATTGGACGAGACGGTCCTATTCCATGGCCTGCACGCTCCCCAGACCTAACTCCATTGGATTTTTACATCTGGGGACGTGCAAAAGCGCTCGTCTACGCGACAGAAGTTGGAACAAGGGAGGAGTTGATCCGAAGAATAGAATAGTTTGGTACGATTCGAAAAAATAATAAGTTAGTTAAACTTTTTTGTGACTTGTGGCATATCATTAGAATCGGGATAACCTAGAGTATTTTGTAAAAGAATTCCAAGAACGTGAACGCTTTTAGTTTTTTTTTAACAGAAATTCAAAATTGAGACTTATCTTTTTTTGCTCTTCTTTGTAACCCTTTGTGAGTTTATGAATAAAAAACTACATGCTGCTGGCAAGTAATGTTGATTTTGTAAGATTGGTACAACATCACCCATTAACATAAATTAATCACTGGGTGGACATACTCTTTTTTATTTCACTTTATGTATTACATTTTCGGGTTTTTACTAAAAAAAATTCAAAACCTACAATCCACCAAACACCCTGCATTTCAGTCCAGAAACAGTTCGCATTAAATACTGTTTTCACCAACTAGATGCAGTGACGTAGATTGGCCCTCAGGGGGGGACCAAAGTTGTAATGGAGGGGGGGGACATCCAACTGAGGCGAATCCCAAATGATGGGTAAAATTTGAGGCATAGCATTTTACAAAAAAACATGAACGCTAGCATTGAGTAACATAAATTCTCACATTTGCACTTACGATCCCCTTCCCACTTCAGTTGGCCCAACTATTGAAATCTTAATTTTTTTTCTAATCAAACACAAATGATCAAAATGTAGCAGGATTTTATATTTTTAAAATATTAACAATGAATATTTTCATAATATATAGATAGTAAAAAACACCAACTTTATCACTCCCTAATCAAATTTGCAGCATAAAAGTAACACATGTTGCAATTACAGCATATCAACCTATTTTCATTTCAATGCAAAATAAGTCCATAACGCATAGGTGGCTGTGAAAAATAAAAGCCATGACAATTGTTTTTATTAATCACAGCTGTCAGAATACGTTTAAAATAGTTTTGGGTAGTTAAGGTTTTCAAAATGGGTAGAGGAAAGGTTATTAGTGAGAAAATTCGGTTACTGATAATTAAATTTTTGAATTCTGGGAGATCAACCTCAGAAATTGCAACTTTGTTAGACTTATCGCGGTACGGTGTGAGAAATATTGTTAGAAGATATAACGTAACTGGTTCAGTTAATATTAAGCCACGATATGTGAAAAAAGTAATATCACAAATGTCGACCGAGGAGCATTAAGAAGAATAATCGTAAAAAACAGGCGTGCCAATTATCTACAATTAAGTGCTCTGTGGGGTGACGCTGTTGAAAAGAGAATTTCGAGGTCCACAACTCATAGAGAGGCCCACAAACTGAGATTTAGCACTTGCAAGGTAAGTTTTCTTATAAAAAAAGTGAAGTATAAACCCTAAAGTTGCACAACTTGTTTACAGGCCAAAGAAAAGCCACTATTAATTCCACTGCAAAAGAAAAATCGGCTTAGATGGGCTAAAGAACATAGTCAATGGACACCTCAACAACGGTGTACAATGGAGTGATGAGGCCCGATTCGGAGTTTGTGTTGGTGTCAGACGCAGTACAGACTATCTGAAGAGAAAAGTGAAATTTTCTTCATCCATTATGGTCTGGGGCAGTATGTCATCAAACGGAGTAGGAAAACTTCATTTTATTGATGGAAATGTGGATACAAACTATATTTGGCAATTTTAGAAGAACCGCTTTTACCAGTGATGGAAGAATGTTTGACATCCGGCCAAGATTTTGTGTTTCAGCAAGATGGTGCAGCGCGCCATGCCTCAAAAAAGGTTATAAAATGGATAAAAGAAAATAATGTACCACTTTTGAAATGGGTTTCTAGCAGTCCAGATCTATCACCAATTGAATCTTTGTGGCACGAGATTAAAAAGGTTCTACGACAACATCCTGCTCGTACAATCACCGAACTGAGACAAAAGCTTCAAGAAATATGGGATTGTTTTACACCAAATTTTTGCCAAAACTTGGTTAACACTATGCCCCAAAGAATTTCAGCTGTATTAAAAAATGAAGGTGATGTTATCCAATGGTATGCTTTCAATTGTTTTTTGTTCAGATGTTCTATTAATTATAAGTCTAAGTGATTTCAAATATGTATTTTTTACGACTAGAGCGTATCTAAAATGTTTTTGAGAAAATAAATTGTTTTAGAAGTCATGTTCAGTTTATAAAGGCAAATTTTGGTACAAATCTTGAAGTGGGCCAACTGAAGTGGGAAGGGGCTCGTACTTGGGCACCTGCAGGAAGTTTCCTCAATTAGAGGGTGTGGATTAAGGGATAACTTTCTGTAAAGGTGTACCTACCCACACTGAAAAGTTTTCAAACAACTAAAGGTGGCAGAGTGAATGCGTGAATGCTAAAAATTTAAGCAATCCAGGTAAATGGTTGTTTTGCGAAGTTCGTTTTCGTATGCCTCTGAACATTTTTATGAGTTTTCAAAAACATTTTGTTTCTTTAGCAAAAAGCATATATTGATTCGAGGGAATTTTTAAAAAATGCATACCATTATCAATAATCAAAGTTGTCTCATAGAAGTCCTGAAACATTTTAATTTGATTTAGAAAAGCTTCTCTCAGTTATTATCTAAAGGGTTAAAGATATGAAGCATGAGCTACCTACTATCTCCTAGCCGTTCAACGCTTGAGAATTTTCAATTCAACGTACGACCTAAAAGCTTGCGTGAGATTACGAAAAACTTTTACGCATTTCTTTTCGTACGTAAAAGGTCCCTGAAAGCTGGGGCCCGTATCACTTATACGGAGGTAGCTACGCCTCTGCTTAAATGATGATGTCAGGAATAAAAATTTCAGAAATATCATGATTTTAATAATTTTCTGTATTTTCTATTACACATACCTGTTATAAATGTGTCGACATTATAGGTATGCAATACTAGACAGAAAAGTACGCATGTTTGATACAAATACATAATTTCGTATACGGGTGATGTGTAGATATCAAACGGATAACAATCAACTAGTGGCAAAACCTTTGATCCATTCAAAAATCTGTCGATTGCTGGATTTGCGAGCTGCATTACCACAAAGGTTATACAGACGGTCGTGTAGACCCAGTAGATCCTTTTCCATGTATTCATTATCTATTAGACAGAATTATATAATAATAATAATAAGACGATGAGAAAGTGTGCAACAAATTCGAAAAAGTAAGTCCTCTTAGTTTTTACTTGCAGGTTACACCAAATTATAATCTGTGCTAGTGCGGTTCTTATCTCTATTGATTCTAAATCATCGGCGGTTTCTCAAAATCTCTCAGATCATAATTTAATTTACTCAACCTTTCGAAAGTCAAAAATAAATTTATCACAAACTACTATTAAATATAGAGACTACAATAATATAGATAGAGAGTCCTTCTTAAATGAAGGGTTTCTGCTTGTGTGGGAGGATATTTACTATACAGGGTGTCCCATAAGTCGACGTCAAGCCGAAACCGGGTGATAGGCAAAGTCATAACAGCTATCAGAAAAATATTTAAAAAAAATTATGTATGTGTTTTGAAAATTATAGGTCTTTGAAAAAGATATAGAAATTTCACACCCTACGGCAGTCTGTCAACTCCTGTTACTACAAATATTAACTTTTTTGGATTTTATTTTTACAATTTAATGATGAATAATGCATCTTCAAACTGGTGTCTCAACCTTACTGCTAACTTTTCTCGTTCAGGAAAAATTGCCACTTATTTCCCAACCAAGTATTCCAAAGTAAAACTTTGCTCAACTTTAACTGGCTGTACTGGAAAAAAATGTACTACGAGAGTTGGGCAAGTAACCTTAAAAGTTGGCGCAGTTAATAACGATTCCAAAATGGTATAACACTTAGAAGATTACTCGTTAACTTATGCAGAATTTTTATTTGAAAAAAAACTGATGAAAATTTTTCAAAATTTCCTAATTAAATAGCGATTATGAAAACGCACAAGGACCCTTAAGGATAACTGTTTGCACAACAGTGGGCGTCAAAATGCTACTGATGATGATTTACCTTTACAGCAAATGCTCAAACTGTTTTCCTTCAGCCGCAATACACGCTCGACATCTTCTTAAAAAAGATCGGGTTATTAAACGAGGGAATCCAAGGTTATTAACAAACTCAGCTGCTTCCAATAGTCTTTGCCGTAGCTCAGCTACATTTTGAATCGGCATGAAATACACGTTTTCTTTTACAGTTCCCCAGTAAAAAAATCTAAAGGATTCAAATCAGGTGATCGGGCTGGCCACGGTATTGTACCAGACCGCCTTATCCATCTGCCTGGAAAGTTTTGATCGAGATACTCTCTCACTGAGAGTGCGTAGTGCGCTGGGCAGCCATCATGCTGAAACCACATGTCCCTGTAAATACTCAGTGGCACGTCCACCAATAAATTTTGTACATGATTTTTCAAAAAATCCAAATATACTTCAGCAGTCAAAGTCTCTGGGAACTCAAACGGACCGATTATTTTACCATTTAAAATTCCTGTCCAATGGTTTATCTTGAAGCGATATTGAGATTTATCTTCTCCCATCAAATGTGGGTTTGCTACGTGCCACTCGTGTAAGTTATGCAGGTTCATGTACCCGTCTTTCTTAAATGTGGTCTCATCCGACCATAAAATTTTTTCAAAGAACTGTGGATCTTTCCTGTGTCTTTCTAACATTGTGCGACAAAAAGCAACTCGGGGCTCATAATCCCGGGGCAGGAGAGGTTGAACACGCTGTATGTGGTATAGATGTAGCACATCACTTACTTGCTATTGCACACTTTGATACCGATCAGTACTCCTTCGTTTACTGCGCATCTTTACATGTTCGTGCTTGTTGATTTCGTACTGTTACTAATTTTGGATTTGTGAACTGGACTGTTGATCGCTTGTGATTTGGATTTGGACTGTTTAATTGCTCTTCAAAACAACATTTGCTTTCCTTAGACTATCTTTGATAGTGTGATTGTGCAGTGCCGCTATGTCCCTGTACACCGTACAAGAATATGCTAACATGCACCTCATTTATGGGGAATGCAGATGCAACGCTAGTGCTGCAGCGAGACTTTACTGTGAGAGGTACCCGAATGCAGCTTGTCATCCAGATAGATCATCGAGTGTTCACAAATGAGCACCGCTTACTGTTCTCAGAGGGCCAACTACCAAACCAATCACACGGTGAGGGAAGATCTTTCCTTCCTTACAAAGACGTGGTGCTAGAAGCTGTCGAAGATGACCTGAGTACTCCAGTGCGTGCAATAGAACTAAAAATAGGTGTGCCCAAAAGTACAGCCCATAGAATCTTGCAAAAAACGTGCTCCATCCATACCACGTACAGCGTGTTCAAGCTCTTCTGCCCCGGGATTATGAGCCCCGAGTTGCTTTTTGACGCACAATGTTAGAAAGACACAGGGAAGATCCACGGTTCTTTGAAAGAAATTTATGGTCAGATGAGACCACATTTAAGAAAGATGGGTATATGAACCTGCATAACTTACACGAGTGGCACGTAGCAAACCCACATTTGATGAGAGAAGATAAATCTCAATATCGCTTCAAGATAAACCATTGGACAGGAATTTTAAATGGTAAAAATAATCGGTCCGTTTGAGTTCCCAGAGACTTTGACTGCTGAGGTTTATTTAGGTTTTTTGCAAAATCATTTAGAAAATTTATTGGAGGACGTCCCACTGAGTATTTTCAGGG
Organism: Acanthoscelides obtectus; assembly: GCA_963669975.1. NCBI lineage: Eukaryota > Metazoa > Arthropoda > Insecta > Coleoptera > Chrysomelidae > Acanthoscelides > Acanthoscelides obtectus. Next base: position 16,788,902 of record CAVLJG010000007.1, on the reverse strand, counting down.
ACATGTGGTTCCAGCATGATGGCTGCCCAGCGCACTATGCACTCTCAGTGAGACAGTATCTCGATCAAAACTTTCCAGGCAGATGGATAGGGCGGTCTGGTACAATACCGTGGCCAGCCCGGTCACCAGATTTGAATCCGTTAGATTTTTTTTACTGGGGAACTGTAAAAGAAAAAGTGTATTTCAAGCCGATTCAAAATGTAGCTGAGCTACGGCAAAGACTATTGGAAGCAGCTGAGTTTGTTAATAACCGTGGATTCGCTCGTTTAATAACCCGATCTTTTTAAGAAGATGTCGAGCGTGTATTGCGGCTGAAGGAAAACAGTTTGAGCATTTGCTGCAAAGGTAAATCATCATCAGCAGCATTTTGACGCCCACTGTTGTGCAAACAGTTATCCTTAAGGGTCCTTGTGCGTTTTCATAATCGCTGTTTAATTAGGAAATTTTGAAAAATTTTCATCAGTTTTTTTTCAAATAAAAATTGTGCATAAGTTAACGAGTAATCTTCTATGTGTTATACCATTTTGGAATCGTTATTAAATGCGCCAACTTTTAAGGTTACTTGCCAAACTCTCGTAGTACATTTTTTTCCAGTACAGCCAGTTAAAGTTGTACTTTGGAATACTTGGTTGGGAAATAAGTGGCAATTTTTCCTGAACGAGAAAAGTTGGCAGTAAGGTTGAGACACCAGTTTGTAGATGCATTATTCATCATTACATTGTAAAAATAAAATCCAAAAAAAGCTAATATTTGTAGTAACAGGAGTTGACAGACTGCCGTAGGGTGTGAAATTTCTATATATTTTTTTCAAAGACCTATAATTTTCAAAAAACATACATAAAATTTTTTTTAAAATTTTTCTGATAGCTGTTATGACTTTGCCTATCACCCGGTTTTGGCTTGACGTCGACTTCTGGGACACCCTATATACACGAAATCGACCAAAAAATAGAAGTCTTTAATAAAAATATAGTAACTGAATAAACATGCTCCGATAAAAACAAAACGAATAACCGAAAAACCTTATGTACCCTGGATAACTCAAAATATAAGAAATTTAATCAGACTAAGAGATAAAACTCATAAAAGATTTCAAAAATCCAAATCACAGGCTCATTTTGAATATTATAAACAGCTAAGGAACTATACAAAGCATGCAATTATCCGAGAAAAAAATACATTCTTTAACTTACTCTCAACAAAGGAAGGTAAGGTATTTTGGGATACTACCAAAAAGCTCAACATAACATGCAAGAAAACTCACTCAACTGTACCCGAACACTTTCAAAATGTAACCGACATACACAATTACTTCCAACAGACCATCAATTTACCAGACACTACTTCCCAAGCATTAATCAGTTTTTACAAAAACAATGTAAACATTAACGATTCTCTTAGCTTCCAACTGTTAGACAGGGCCAGTCTAATCAAAATTGTAACTAATATCTCATCAAATGCCATTGGAGAGGATATATCCCACCTTGTACAAATGCCTTGCTGAATATAATCAACACATGTATTTTGGGGGGATTATTTCCAGAAATATGGAAGGAAACTATTGTTAAACCCTTACCAAAAATAGCAGAACCTAAAGAATTTACAGACTTGAGGCCTATTTGCATATTACCCGCTACATCCAAAGGCATATTTATAATCAAATTAGATTTTTTTGTGACACAAACGATGTCATACCCGATAGTCAATCCGGTTTTAGGAAAAACTTTAGCACAAGTACATCATTAGTTAATATCTTGGATGATATCAGACATCATCAAGAACAAAAAAATAGTACGTGCATGGTTCTTCCCGATTTTAGTAAAGCGTTCGACACTTTGAATGATGAAATGTTACTAGCCAAGTTACATTACCAGGGGTTTTCGCAGAGCTCCGTAAATCTAATAAAAACATACTTAAGCAACCGTGCAAACTGTGTTATGTTAGCAAATGATTCCGCTATTTACAAAACCGATTTTAAACCTATAAAAAGAGGAGTTTCTCAAGGTTCAATTTTATCTCCTTTGCTATTTTCAATCTACATATCTGACATGGTCAAATCGGTAAAATTCGCAAAGATAAAACAATATCCATATTGCACAACAACGACTAAATTCGGATCTCCAAAGTATTGACAGATTTGCAAAACAACACAATCTTAAACTAAACCCCACAGAATCACAAGTAATGGTTATGAATAGAAACAGTAATGAAAGCGAACATTTTGAACAAAATTTAGTAATTTGTATTAACGATGACAGAATCCCCATGGTTCAGGAGACAAAAAATCTTGGCATTATATTTGATAGCTCGCTTCGTTTCGGAAGTCATATAAAAAATAGAACAAATTTAGCTTACATGCGACTAAGAAATATAAACAAATTAACATTTATCAGTCAAACAAAAATATTAATTGTATAATACCTTAATTTTATCACTTTTTGACTATGGAGATGTCGTCTATGGTGATTCGCTATCGCCGCGAACCAAAAAATTCATACAAAAAGTTCAAAATTGTTGCATGAGATTTACGTTTGGAATTCCATATCACTCCTTATCTGAGTAACTACAACATACTAACTAAGTGACATATAAATCCGAACACCCAGTTTAAATGGTTTTATTTTAATAAAATTTTGTATAAGTACTTAATGAAGCATAATAAGTAAATGATAAAAAATTCAAAATGATTGCACTGCTTTAAAGCCCTTTAACCTTTAATAATGTGTGGATGCGCCCTCATGTGCTACGCATTCTCCAACGCGCCTAGGCATGCTTCTGATCAGGTGGTCAATGTCCTCCTGTGGTATCTCATTCCAGGCAACCACCAACTCCTCTCGAAGTGCTTCTAGAGTCTGAGGAGGACGTTGCAAATTGAGCAATCTCCTACCCATCATATCCCACACGTGCTCAATTGGGGATAAGTCGGGAGATCTTGGTGGCCATGGTAACAATGTGACATCATTATGTTGAAAGAAGTCTATTGTGACTCTTGCAACATGTGGTCGGGCATTATCTTGTTGGAAAGTTGGATCTGCCAGGGTGTCAAGATAGGGTAAAAGATGGGGTTCTAGAACATCGTGGATATAACGCTGCGCGTTCATGTTACCTCTGATGAAGATTAAAGGTGACCTGGAACCATAAGCTATAGCACCCCAAACCATAACTCCAACAGTGTGATGAACATGTCTTTCAACAAAAAACTGTGGATTCCCCCTTTCACCACGTCGCCTTCTAACCCTGGCACGACCATCGTGCATGCCTAAACAAAATCGAGACTCGTCACTAAAGACAATACTGTTCCATTCCTGATCCCAGAGTGACCGTTGTCTGCACCACTCAAGGCGATTACGTCGGTGTTCTCGAGTTAAAGGGAGGACCCAGTGTGGCCGGTATGAAAACAAGCCAAAACTTCTCATTCGTCGGTAAACACTTCGCATGCCAATAGGTCTTCCGTGTTCTGCAAACCATTCATTTGCAATGAACCTAGTAGTGGAGAAACGGTCCCTTAAGGCCAATAATCTTAGGCGGCGGTATTCACGGTCTGTTGTTCTACGGCGGCGCCCGGTGCCCCTTGCTCTTTGCGTACGGCCTTCTCGAAGCCATGTCTGACAACACCTAACCACAGTGTCTACACTTCTTTGCACTCTAACTGCAATTGTCCGAAAAGAAAGTCCAGCTTCCCGAAGTCCCACTATACGGCCCCTATCAAACTCACTAAGTTGACGAAATCGTACAGGTCTCCGTACTCTAGGCATCGTAACCGATCGTAAAGGATGTCAAGAACCAAAATCCGCCAACATTGATTCTTTACTGCGGCTGAAATATTCATTTTTAGAGCGTAAGTGAATTAAAAGAACGTTGTTACAGAATCACCAGCGACTTTAGCAGCTTTTGTGTGAGCAAAACTATCGTTTTTACATTCCTACTCGCTGATAAGTTGTATAGATTTGTTCTTCGCGTCCGTTGCCAGCTCCCGGGGTTCTTTCTTCGTTTTTGCCTTTTTTGTATTCCACCGCCTTTTCATTTGCCTCTTTATTTTTTTTATTTTGTTTAAGGACTTTTACGGTGTTCAGGGCTTTCTCGCATGGACTCTTTATACTAAAGGGTCCAATGTATCGGTTTTACAATCGAGAGACTATCCTTTTTCGTCATTGCTCTATATTGTAGGATTTCCTTTGTTTATGATGTTTATTCATGACGAAATAAATATTTTGAATTTGAAATTGGAGTGAGTACCAAATTCTTGTGCATAGTTTCTAATGTACAAAGAAGACAGAAGGCAGTCACAGCTAAGTGGTACACGGAACAGTGCCTGCCTAAAGTCATAGAGTCTATCTAAAACCTGCGGCCAAAGTCAAGAAGAGTTTAAGGACTGGTTTTGGCAGATGGGAAAATGCATTGAATGTGGTGGAAATTACTTTGAACAAAGTCAATAGATAAAGCTATATTGCAAAATTTCTATAGTACCCTTTGTACAAAGTCAACCAGGGATCCACTCAAAAGTATTAACACAAGACAAACAAAAGACCCTGTACAACTACAATTTATGGATGCTTGTTCCGTCTGATGTTTTATTACCCTCATGAACAGACCAAACTGAAAACAAACATTCAAGTGTAAAAGTACTCACCCCGTGAAATTTCTCTTTCTGTACGTCACCCTTAGGCTGCATCATCTTCGTATCCATAGTTTTGATCATTTCTTTAAGTACATCAAAATTCTTCATCAATGAAAAATCTTTGAATACCACCACAATAGAGGACAAAGAAACGGAGAACTCATCAGCAAAGTCTTTCACATTGTTTCTTGCCCTATACATGTATATCACGTGGCAGATCTGAGGCGAAAGTATGAAGAAAACTTGTACAACGATACTGTAGAGCAACACCGACTTGGAGGCGCCTGTAAAAAAGTTTGATACGCTCAAGAAATAGATAATCTACTTGAATAAAGATGCGACTTTTTTAGTCCATATTACTTAGGCGTGAGTTGATCTTGAAAGGCATTTTTAATTTCTTAGGTTTGTTACTAGGTTAGATTAGGTTTTTGTGATAGTGTATCAATCACGATCCTCCACTGCGACTCACTGGGCTATTGTGGCTCAAGTCTCCCAGTAGCACCGAACTGTTTTATCTTCATCCTTGCACAGTCTGCAGTCAGCGCCTTGCGCCATTCCCAGTCTGCTCAGGTGGTGACGTAATCTGCAATAACCTAGTGGTTGTATAGTTACAATCCCAGCTTTAAGGCAGTACCTATTTAGCTGCAAAGGATCTATTACATCCTTGGTTCAAATTGGTGGTACCTTTACTTGAGTTATACCGCCGCTCAGTGTTGATGGTCCTTGTCACGTCCTGTATCCATATGGGACAAAACCCTTTTTAAAAGTACATACACTCCAATTTCTATGCAGAATATATGGAGTCAAAGTACTTTAAGCGCAGCTTGTCTATCTCAAAGATTATTTCTATGCAGGATTATTCCTCGGCCTTTTGTATACCACTAAAACGGTATTAATCTGGTTTGATGATACTCCTTCACCATTTATGACAATCAGAAGATCTAACTGGCACATTCACCATTTCTATAACCTGGTTATACGAAAGCAGGTGACAGTACGTCGACCAACACCACACAGTCTCCAATTTGCGGGTACTTAACGTAGGATCTACATAAACTTGCCTTAAAACCCCCACTTCTATTGCTTCATTCCCTATGGGATTTTCAATGTTGCGTTTTTTATTGGCGACTGACCAGTATCCCGAAATTTAGTTACAAGTTCTAGAACATATTTTCGATGCACGTTCTTATGTCGCTCATTAAATATTCCTGCTGTTCTATTAGCACACTGATTATTTCCGAAAAATATTTCGATAATTTCAACTCTTTCTGATGTGGAATATACCATGGTTAATTTATGTAATAAAGCGTTACAAGTTATTTTAGCAACAAGGTTTGGTCAAAAAAATCGCAAACTATGTACTAAATTCCTATTTAAAATAAGTACGAGATATTCCCTTATCTCTCTTCAATAAATAACTTTTGTGCCAGAAAAAAGCGCTCCAATAGCTAATCTGATGTACCTATTAAAGTCTACTTTAAGCTTTAAATCAATAAATCTTCAAAACCACTGAACTGAAGCTGATGTAATTTACATCATTATAAAGGGAATTGAAAGACCTTTAAAATAAGGTGTCACTCGACCCCCCTTTCCATTTAACATCTTAGGGTTGGTGTCACCCCCGCCCAGGGGGCTGCACGTGTTAACGTGATTTTTTGCCAAACTTGTGTCCCCCTCGAAAACAAAATCGACTGGTCTGAGCGTTTTTCGAAACAAAAAACTGAGCTGCCAGTTAATGCGTCTGTTTCGTTTTCGATGCGCCACCCTGTATTGTTCAAGCATATGCTTCAAGTGAACCTTACTGACATTTCTGCTCCCTCGACTACCCTTTTCAGGGCAGAAAGTATAACAGAAAATCTAACTTGCGCAGATCATGCAACATTCATTACAACTGCCGAGAGATCTATCACGCTTTGTAAGCAAAGTACAGAGTGCTACCAATAATTTAGTAGACCAAGGTGTAACATCAAAAGTCGATTAACGCCGTCTTTACTGATTAAAGCCAGCTGAGCGTGAAATGTGTCAACAAGTTTCCACAGCCAAGCTATGCGGTTTCCTTCTTTTTTTCTCCACCTGTACAACAAAAAATTATGATGTATCCTTCGAGTTCTAAGAATTCAGGAAGTCAGCTCAGTCCTCTCTTGACACTTTTGGGTGGAAGGTAGACTCAAGGGAACAAGAAAAATTGATGCAATTGATTACCATCTACAATCAAGTCGTTTCGCCTTACTTTTCCTGGTGGAAATGAAAATCTCCGATTCTGTCGATTAAGCATTTTAGTTTTCCGAACTATGAGGTGCATTTCAATTTGGGGAAGAACGAGGAAGTTGTAGCTTTTGTCTGCAACAGTCTTTCATGCTCCACACAGGTCTGTTTAGAATCAGGACATTCTGTGGCTTCGGCAAATTATCACACAAGTTTATTTGCTTTCTCTATCGTTCTTCCTCAGATCACAAGGAAGACCCACTTGAGTACCGCACAGTCAACATCGACTTCTTGAACACCAATCACCCTGCAGTTCTCCTCGGTGATTTCAATGCCAATAATTAACTCTAGTTTTTTTTTTTAATAATAATAATATTTATTCACTCAATGTACAAAGATAACAAACAATATGAGTAAATAAATATAAAATCAAAACAGGCCCAATAGAAGGCATCGCCTGTACATGGACCAATAATTTAAGTTGAAACTGTAGAATGCAAATAACAAAAAAGGACAAAAATTAGCTACAGTAGATTATGTATTTAGTTGATGTTCGTATTTATGAGTTTATGAATTTCAGTCCTAGATATAGAATGTAGCCACTTTTTTAAATTTCTTTTGAAACAATTTCCGAAACGTAAATCTTTTGAGTCTTTAGGTATAATTTCATAAAATTTAGGCGCTAAATAGAGATATGATCGCTGCATTATAGATTTATGCGGTTGAGGAACTACTGTGCCACGAATTTTGTACCTGGTATAATGATTATTTTTAATTTTTTGGTCGCTGTTTACAAATTTATGGTAGTGAGTGATACTGTGTAAGAAATAAAGCTGTCTTATATCATACATTCGAACATCTGCGTATAATTTTCAGTGGGATAAAGTTTCGGTTTTTTAAATATCATTTTTAGAATACTTTTTTGAAAAACATCTAAATTATAAATATGTGAAGAACATGCAGCTCCTCATGCTAATATACCATATGTGAGATGAGGCTCAATCAGTGCATGGTATAATGTTCGAAGATATTTTTCTGTCAATATATTCCCAAGGTATTTAATTTTGTAGGATACAAATCTAACTTTCTTTAAAATATAATTGACATGGATGTCCCATCGTAAGTGAGGATCCAGGACCACTCCAAGGTATTTTATGTTGGGCACTCTATTAATTTGCATTTTTTGATCATTAATATTGAAGGAGAAGTTTGTGTAAAAAATGTGTTTTAGAGTAGTTAATGCTTAATTTTCTACTGTTAAACCACCGAATAATTTTGATAAAATCATTTTCAATTACATTTTTCAGATCAGACCAGTGAGTGCCTTCATATAATATTGCAGTATCATCTGCAAAACTAGTTATTTTGCCAACACAATTAATTTGGAAAATATCATTTAAATATATATTGAATAACAGCGGACCTAAGACAGTTCCTTGTGGGACACCACACTTAATATACATTTCTTTACTAAAAGATCCTGATATCTGCACAGATTGTGGGCGATTTGACAAATAACTTTCGACCAGTGAGTACGCGTTTCCTCTGAAACCAATTCTCTCCAATGCTTCTAATAATAATTTGTGATTAACTGTGTCGAAAGCTTTCTTTAAATCAACAAAAATGCAGATTGAAGGGATTCTGTTATCAATATTTTGATGTATTTGATTTACAATTTTAGTTATTGCGTCTGATGTAGCCTTCCCTTCTGTAAATCCATATTGATTTTCACTTAAAATTTTGAATTTTGTGAGGTATTGAATCATTCTAGTAAATAAAACTTTCTCAAAAACCTTTGCTACACTGGATATTATTGATATTGGTCTATAGTTGTTAACATCTGTTTTTGTTCCTGATTTATGTATCGGTATTATATTACCTTTTTTTAAAATTGAGGGATATATGCCAGATTCAAAGCATTTGTTGATTAGGTAAGTATGTGGTTCTGTTATGTCCTCGGCTATAATTTTCAAATGCTCGCTTTTAATACCATCGAACCCAGGACTTTTCCGATTTTTTAAGGACATAACAGTGGTGTATACTTCACATTGCTCGACTTTATCCAAAATAAATGAGTTCAAAGTACTTTTTGGAGGCTGAGTATTTTGTACATTTGTTTGTATATTACTTGCTAAATATTCGCCTATGTCAGTAATGAATTGTACAAATTCATCGCATATCTGTTGAGTATTTTTTAATACTGTTCCCGATGTTGTATTTAACTCAGTGACACACTCTTTAAATATTGTTTTCCCAGTAATCTGATCAATAGTTGTCCAAAGCCGCTTAGGATCATTTAAGTTATTATTCAATTTATTTAGGTAATGTTTTCGTTTGGTTTGCCTTACAAGCTCTATAAATTTGTTTTTATATTGGTTGTAGCAGTCGGTATTCTCTGTAGTTGGCGTTAGTTTCATTACATTATATAGTCTTTCTTTTTCTATTGCCGATATTATTAATCCTTTGGTAATCCAGGCATTTCTGCTTTTCTCTTTGTGACTAATTATTACTTTATTGGTACTAATATCTATTAGTTTTTTATTTTCTCTATGAACAGTCCCGTTGCTTTGTCTATATTATTTATAGAGGATAATTGTTCCCAGGATTCTTGTTTGACATTTGATATTAGTTTTGAATTGTCGACAAAAAATTTGTAATTTTCCTGGTTGTTATTAACGGTAGGGATGTTAGAATGTTTTTCATTTGAAGATATCAGTAAAATAGTGGAGAAGTGGTCAGTAATATCGCTTTCTAGGATTATTGGTATACAAGTAATTTTGTTGGATAGGTCTTTCACAAAGTTGGACACAAACAAGAGTCCGCCATTACACAAGAAGCTGGTGGCGATCCCTACTATTGAGATCTTGTGTAAAAATTTCATTCAAATCCGGGCAGTACTTTCCGAGTTACATAAGTACATTTGTATAACATCCGAAAATCAAGCTAACTCATTTTTAAAATTTATCCCGATTACAATACTTCCTCGCTAGCAAGCGTGGTAAATGGTCATATTGCATATTCCAAAAAATGTCTAGTTTTCGGATTTTTGAGTGAAAGGCTTCTTCAAGCTGCGGGTTCTAGGCGATAGCATCAAGAAAAAAATGTAAATGTTTCATCGGGCTTAAACTTTCTTTTTTTAAAGTCCCGATATGACCGTTTCTTTCTGAGATTTCAAATTTTTAATGAAAAATGACCCCTTTTTGGCTTTATGCCAAGTGTCTTCTTACTGCGTATGGACTGGAAAAAGAAATAGGAAGAAAGAGGTAAATCATGGGCTGAATTGCCAAAATTGACGAAATGTCTAATGGTGAGCATGACTCTTAGAGCTCCTTATACCCACAGTAACACTGTATAACCTCACTTTATTCTATCTAGAGGCTCTTTGTTTTGGACAAACAAAATTAATAAAGAATTATATGTAACGTTCATTGCTGCCAAACATAATAAAATTGAAACCAATTTTTTTACCTTTTCCAATATTTTTATTACAATAAGCGTCCATGCAATGTTTTGAGAATATTTGTCCAAGTCCATAGATCCAATTTTAAAAAACTTTTTCCTAGGATTGCGTAAAACTCACAGCCCCAAATATTTTTGACTAAAAGTTCCAAAAAATAGATATACTAAGTGATATATAAATCCGAACACTCAGTTTAAATGGTTTTATTTTAATAAAAGTTGGTGAATGTATTTATCTTACTGTAAATAACAAGTGAACAAATTTTCAGCCTTATCAGTTGGACATTCCGGTTTTTATACTGCTTTTTTTTATTTCACTAACGCTCTAAAAATGAATATTTCAGTCGCAGTAAAGAATCAACGTTGGCGGATTTTGGTTCTTGACATCCTTTACGATCGGTTACGATGCCTAGAGTACGGAGACCTGTACGATTTCGTCAACTTAGTGAGTTTGATAGGGGCCGTATAGTGGGACTTCGGGAAGCTGGACTTTCTTTTCGGGCAATTGCAGTTAGAGTGCTAAGAAGTGTATACACTGTGGTTAGGTGTTGTCAGGCATGGCTTTGAGAAGGCCGTACGCAAAGAGCAAGGGGCACTGGATGCCGCCGTAGAACAACAGACCGTGAAGATCGCCGCCTAAGATTATTGGCTTTAAGGGACCGTTTCTCCAATACCAGCTCCATTGCAAATGAATGGTTTGCAGAACACGGAAGACCTATTGGCATGCGAAGTGTTTACCGACGAATGAGAAGTTTTGGCTTGTTTTCATACCGGCCACACTGGGTCCTCCCTTTAACTCGAGAACACCGACGTAATCGCCTTGAGTGGTGCAGACAACGGTCACTCTGGGATCAGGAATGGAACAGTATTGTCTTTAGTGACGAGTCTCGATTTTGTTTAGGCATGCACGATGGTCGTGGCAGGGTTAGAAGGCGACGTGGTGAAAGGAGGAATCCACAGTTTTTGTTGAAAGAGATGTTCATCACACTGTTGGAGTTATGGTTTGGGGTGCTATAGCTTATGGTTCCAGGTCACCTTTAATCTTCATCAGAGGTAACATGAACGCGCAGCGTTATATCCACGAAGTTCTAGAACCCCATCTTTTACCCTATCTTGACACCCTGGCAGATCCAACTTTCCAACAAGATAATGCCCGACCACATGTTGCAAGAGTCACAATAGACTTCTTTCAACATAATGATGTCACATTGTTACCATGGCCACCAAGATCTCTCGACTTATCCCCAATTGAGCACGTGTGGGATATGATGGGTAGGAGATTGCTCAATTTGCAACGTCCTCCTCAGACTCTAGAAGCACTTCGAGAGGATTTGGTGGTTGCCTAGAATGAGATACCACAGGAAGACATTGACCACCTGATCAGAAGCATGCGTAGGCGCGTTGGAGAATGCGTAGCACATCAGGGTGCATCCACACATTATTAAAGGTCAAAGAGCTTTAAAGCAGTGCAATCATTTTGAAATTTTTATCATTTACTTATTATGCTTCATTAAGTACTTATACAAAATTTTATTAAAATAAAACCATTTAAACTGGGTGTTCGGATTTATATGTCACTTAGTATATTAAATCTTTAAAATGTTTCTCTTAGATCCCTGAGAGGACCATTTAGTTTACTGAGATACAGTACCTCAAAGAATTTTTATTTGACGCCTTAGTGTTTTCGGTCAACGTACTTACCTTTGAATGTTAAACCACACCATAATCCTGTCACCTTGAAAATTTTCAAGTTTATCTCTAGATAGCGACTGATGGGATCCAGCTGCTTCATCTTGACGAACTAAGCGTTGAACATTGAACACATTCCCCTTTATATGCCATACATAATCGACATATTGGCACAAATGGATACCATCTATATTTATGCCAAGTTCAAAGTTGTATTTGCTTAATATTTAATGAGAAAATTTTGTCAAGTTCTCAGACGTATACACGTATATAAATGTTACATGCGGAAATTGAGCTAGATTAATAAGATACAACTATAACCACATATGTACTTCTAATAGCCTTACTTACTTGGAAATTCCGGTTAACCGATTTTTTAAATTTTCCAGTATTTCATCGATCGCTGTTGATTATGACCGTGCGTTCTCTATCATAAATAAGAAATACCCACTTGAGTCTATATTAGCCACTATTTCAAATAGGAAGCTTTACCCTTTAACTGTATTGCCTTCTAAGTGTATTACTATCTAAGTCCAAAGTTCTACTTCATACTTCAGATAGAGATAGAGATATGCTTCCCCCCGTTGTCCAAGAGAACGAGCCTAGACGGTTCTGATAAGTTGCCAAACACCACGAAACAGCTGTCCATGATTGGATGTCTGCGGTTGGAAGCTGCATGTTGAGTTGCAAAATTACTTCTTGTAATTTTAGATGCTCCTGCTTGATGAAACTTTTCTTAGTATAGACGATCTGTACAAGAAAATGGCGGCTGTGCTGGAGGATATGACCTCGTTTGATTTGTTTTCGTAGGGCACCCGGAATAAGGTCCAGATCATCGCCAGCGCCAGAAGTGACTAGACTTTATTAAAAAATAATCAATCACCAAGGGGGCCAGAACCTCCCATGCCTAGGCTGGGTAAAACCATTGAATGGTGGCCGTATAGGAACCGACACAGTAGACTAAACAGGCACTTGTCCCTTCTAAGGGTGAAAAGAGGTCCTGTCTGTCCCATGTGCTGGGAAGAGGAGGAAACAGCGTGTCACTACCTAGGATTTTTCACCGTGTATTGCAATCTAAGGGCTGAGGTATTCGCAGCCATGGAGTTTGATGACCTTCGCTAAGAGTTCAGGAATGTTCGACAGATAAAATGATAGACTTGTGGACCAGAGTGTTGGGTCAGAAATATAGCCTACTTGCTATTACTACCTCCAATATAATGATATTATCCAAGGGCTCGCACTTTGGACTTAATTTCAAACCTTCGGTCACAAGCACCCTTTATATATCATCATCAACCAATAATCCGTTGATATGATTCTATGGCGCAAAAAAGCAAAGGCAATGTGTTAAATAGTCATAACGCCTCGTCCCTATAATTTCCGCCAATCCATGGTAAAATATGCGCGAAGGAAAGCCTGTACAATTAGCGCCAAGGCGATTCAATTTACTGCTGTGATCGGGCAGTCACTCGATACGGAAACTTGAAAAGTATATCTATGAACATAATACATATATTCAGTTAGCGTTACTTCAACCTATCAAAGTTTTAATTTTTCTAGGTGTTACGCGTTGTATTGGCGAGGTCAGAAACTTCTTAATAATAGAATGCATTTAACACTGTAACCAAAGATGATACATTTATACGAGGGCGGTTGAATAAGTACCCGTGTTTCGTGATGTTCGCTTAGATGGAAAATGAGCAGTATCGTTCGGTAATTCGCTTTTTGTTTTTGGATGGGAAAAAATGCGAGGAGATAAAAGCAAAGTTGGATGCTGATTATGGGGACACTTCGCCATCTATGACCATTGATATTGGTTCAACGAATTTAAACGTGGGTGAACAGACGGTGGCCAACAAGCGGATGCGGCTGTTAACTTCGAAGCAGTGCTTTGAGCAATTTAAGCGAAATCCGAAGGAGTTTTTGCGTCGTGTTGTCACCGTCGATAAAACCTGGATACATCATTACACACCAGAAACTAAGCAATAATGAAAACAATGGATTTCTCCCGGTGAATCTGCTGCTGCTATTTTGGGATGCGAACGGCGTCATCTTCGTGGATTTTTTAGAAAAAGGAAGAACAATCACTGGACAATACTACACCTATAGTGTGTTATTGGACCGCTTCGACAAAAAATTAAGGAGACACGGCCACAAAAAAGAAGGTGCTGTTTCACCACGATAACGCACCAGTACATCCTTCCGGAGTTGTCGCTGCCAAATTGCATGAATTGCGTTATGAAGGGGGTTGAAAAAATGGCAGGAAAGTTGGGAAAAGTTTATCTTTCTAAAAGGGGATTTTGTTGAAAAATAAAAAGAATTTTTTGGGAAAAAATGGTGTCTTCATCTTCCTCGTAACATCGTACCTCCTACAGCCGCCACTCCCGAATTTTCAATATTTACAAAAAGTTCATATACAGCAGACGCTCGATAACGTAAACACGGGATAATGAAAACTTGCGCTAATGTAAACTCAAACTTCGTTCTATGGGATCAAACGGAACGCGCGATAACGTAAACAATGTGTACGCTCGATAACGTAAACAACTCTCGGCGCACGGAAACAGCGCGACGGTAAAATGCTGAAGCCTCGATGATTTATGTCGGGCGTCGGGGAGTCCCCGATTTATGATGTAGAGTGTAGGGGATTCACCTCTGCGATAAAATACGACAAATTCGGTCAGTCGTTTGATCGTTTAGGATACGTTTATACGTACGTATGTATTTCATTTTTGAATTTAAGTGAATACATTGCACGCGTTAATATATTTTACGACTATGGCATCCACATCCTATAAAAGAAAGTGTTTAAAGTTGAGTGAGATAGTGAAAATCATACACGAAGTTAAAAAAAAAATTGATGAAAACAATTACCGAGCTAGATTTAAGAATGGAACAAATTTACAACGCAGATGAAAGTGGCCTTTATTGGAAAATGTTACCTAGATAAAACCTATGCTGCATCATTTGAAAAATCTGCCCCGGGAAGAAAGCCGAGAAAACAACGAATAACGTTTCTAGCCTGCACTAATGCTAATGGTTTACACAAAATAAAGCCACTGGTAATTGGGAAAGCAAAAAATCCGCGCTCATTTAAAAATGTTAATATCCCTGTTGATTATGACTGTTCAAAAACCACTTGGATGACTAGCAGTATATTCCATGAAATGATTCCACAGGTGCTTTGTCCCTTAGGTATGACAATCAATTATCACAAATGCTCTATTCATAATGTGAAGATGTGTTTTCAATTTGTAGCTAAAAGGTTTCCTAAAACAACAGAAGCTTCCAATAAAAGCGTTGTTACTATTGGATAATGCACCAAGTCATCCTCCCGAGCAACAACTGAGGAGCAGGGATGGGTCAATTTTCGTCATGTACATGCCGCCCAACGTAACACCGTTAATTCAACCGATGACCAGACTATAATAAGACTGACCAAACTATACTATAGGAAGTTTCTACTTTCGTCTGTCTTATCAAAGAATCCTGAAAACTTATCTGATGACTTTAAAAAAGTAACATTACGAGAAGCTGTTTTAGATTTACATATGGTCTGGAATGAACTTAACCAGCAAACTATTCAAAAATGTTGGAACAATCTCTTTTGTACCAATAATGAAGATGATGAAGAAGACGATGTCCCCTTAAGCGTAATTAGAGAACGTTTGCGATCCAATAATGATAATGTTATTAGTGTGTCATTGGATGTTGTTGATTTATTGAAAACAGTGAATCCCAACATTGTTTGTACTCCTGCTGATATTAATTTATGGAACGAAGATAAGCAGACGAATGATGCTGATAAGGAGGATATGGACAGTGAGGATGATGAGAACGATCCCATTGAAGTCAGAAGTGTAGTGACTGACGCGCAAGCTATACAAGTTTTTAACCAAGCTTTAGATTGGGCTGAAAGAAAAGAAGTTTCATACACGGATATTTTAGTTCTTCGTAAATTACGGGCGCAGGCATTGGAAGACAATGCTAAGCGCAAATTTACGAAGACAAAAATTGTTAATTATTTTTCTTCTAATTACAAAAATACTTATCGCTGTTAGAATATTTGTTTATTTTGTTATAAATAGTATGTATTAAACGTTTCTGTTAATAAATCAAATATATAAATCACGTCTGCTGTATTTGCCCGTAGATCCGCTGCCACTCGATCAATTCCTTAAACTTACAAAGCTTTTGCGTTCTGGGCATAATAGTAACCTTGTGTCACAGTTTCTTCAAAATCCCAGCTGTACCTTCCAAGTTATAGAGGTCTAAAGTAACAAGGGACAGAAAGATGACATAACAGGTAGACCTACAAATGGATCGACAGAGAGAGACATATAACATCCAAAAACCATATATTCTTTTCGAAATTTTTCTCGATTCCAGTACTTATGCGCCAATTAGCGTGGAAAGTTGAGACATTCGTCCAGTTTTCGTGTATGCAGCATTTGGTTCTTATTCTGAGGCTTTCCATAAAGTTTACCGTGAATAAAATCTAAATCGAAGGTGCCGTCCTTTTCGCATTGCCTGTTTCTGTATACTAGCGAATCCAATGAGCGACACGGCATGTCTACAAGGCATATAGTAATTTGATTGGTGCAATGTAATTATTAATTGCACTTGACGCAATGTGCCCCGTATGCAGCATGGGACAGGACGCTACCTCTCGGAAATTACACCCCATGAAGGTGTATTATTGTCGCAGGGTAATTGTTGAGCTACTATATTAATATCCGGTGGACAAGGAGCTATATGACACCTCCAATTTACGTGTCAGAGGATTATTAAATTTTGCGAATAGCTGAACGTAGCAACGTCGTGAATGCACATTTGCCAATTTTGTATATACGAGTATAGTCAGTGACAGAAGTGTTACACCCAGAAAAAATAATTTCCTCACCTTGTTTTTAGGCAAAACAATGACTCTTTTTAAAGGATGCTGTGGGAACAATGTCAACGATTTATCTTTGTTTTTGTTTACCTTTGTTGAAATGTTATGAAACAATGTAATGAGATTCGTAATTATAATAATAGAATTTTAGACTTAGTAGTAACTAATTTTGATTGTGTTGTATCTAATGATGATAATCCCCTAGTTAATGAAGACAGGTATCATCCTTCCTTATCAATATCGGTAAACATGTTGTACAAAAGTAATAAGCATTTTCCAATCAATAATCATCAAAAGCATTACAATTTCAGACGTGTAAATTTTATCTTATTATATATATTATAGTCTGTTGGATGCAGGGTTGCCATACGTAGCGGAATTTATTACATACAAAACTATCATATTTATTTCACTGTTTTAACGATAATAACGTTCTAAATCCTAAATAGGCAGTGGCTAGAGTCTGATTTATTATCACATTAATAATAAAATTGGTGCATTTGCTGCCGCTTGAGCCATCTAGACAGAGAAGAGAATTATTCCACTTGCCTTTTTTTTCAATAACAGATGGCGTACGTACTGCTTTCAATACTAATCGTTTCTAACAGGTCTCAGCAGGCAGACATAATATTAGGTTTCTCGCTTTGTATTGTATTTTTCAGCTCTGGGTATATACTGTTTAGTTTCGTTTATATTAGTGTTCTTATTTTTGTGTTGATCATTTTCTTGATATATCATTTGCTGCAGATTTTAATATTAAATCTACTGGCAAGTAACAGAACTGCTTAAATATCTAACATATTATAGTTTGATCCAGAAATAAATCTTAGTCGCGAAATTTGTTTTTAACGCTTTTTCTTCTGGAAAATAGGAATAATGGAAAGGCGACAGCAGACCATTAACGATTTTTTTGATAAAAATCCTTCTAAAAAACAAACGGTGAAACCAAAGGTGGCCGTACCATCCACTTCGACTGCATCTGTGTCGGACTCGGAGCATCCCGAACCTGAATACAGACGAAATAGAAGAGCGGAATCTAGTGGAATCAGGTCTGAGCCTGATAATTCGACTTGCGAATCTCAGGATAACCTAGAGCCAGAGCAACCTGTTAAGAAAAAGACACGAAAACAAATGTTTACTCCATCATGGCTAGAAGATCCGTTATTTAAAGGCTGGTTGGGACCTATTGTAAAATGACAAGTTGAAAGCAAAATGTAAAGCTTGAAATCAAATAATGGGTGCTAACAAATCAGATTTAGTGAATCATACGAAATCAAGAAGGCATGCCACTAATGTACAAGCAATTTCGAATGTAAGAACGTTAGATAGCACTTTTCAGTCTCGGGAAGCACGTGAGTTGGAAAAACGGCAAATATTTGCTTGCTTAAGGTATAGTCTTTTAGTTGTAAGTCATTATATAAGTTTTAGAACTGTTGATCATATAACAGGAGTTAGTCAGTCATGTTTTAAAGACCCAAATCTCTCTAGCTCACTTAAATTAAAAAGATCCAAATGCATAAGTATAATTAAAAATGTGCTGGCTCCTGTTATTAAACACGAAATTATTTCGGAATTGGAAAATAAACCATTTTCTATTTTATTGGATGAGAGTACAGACCTGAGCAATACAAGACTACTATGCATTCTTGTAAGGTATATTCTTAAAAATTCAATTAAAATCCATTTATTAGATATAATTAAAATAAACGCAGATGAAGATACCGCCAAAAGTTTATATTCTCTTTTTAAAAAATGCGTTATATCCAATCAAGTAAAAATTACCAATATTGTTGGATACTGTTCCGACAACGCTAGTGTTATGATGGGCAATAACGAATCTTTCAAAACTTATCTTTTAAAAGATAATCCTAATATAATTGTCAATGGCTGCATTTGCCACTCTGCTCATTTAGTGGCGGTAGCGGCAGCTGAAAAGATTCCAAGCAACGTTGAAGCTCTTTTACAAAACTTATATACTTACTTTCAAGAAGCCAAAAAGGGCAGTGTGTTCTTGAAGAATTACAGGAATATTTCAAAAAGTCAAAATTAAAAATTTTAAGACCTAGTAAAACAAGGTGGCTTGCTTTATCCAAATGTGTTGATAGAGTTTTGGATCAGTGGGACATTTTGCTTAGCCTATTTAGATCAGCTTCCATTGAAGACAAAAATCCTGTAGCAAATGTAATACTTAATGAGTTACAGATTCCATTTGTTAAGGCGTATTTAATGTTTTTTAAATTCGTGTTGCCCATTTTAACCAATTTAATGCTCTCTTTCAATCAGAGAAAGTTATGCTCAATATCATATCAATAGATATAGAGCGATTTGTACGTCATCTATGTACAAACTTTATGCGACCAGAATATTTTAAAAATGAGAATATATAATCTAAATCCTAATGATCCCCACTGCTTATTACCAATTGAACAAGTGAATGTTGGTCCGCATACAATGGATGCAATAAAACACTGCAATAACACGGCAATCGAACAATTTAAATTAAAATGTGTTACATTTTACCAAAAACCGGTAGAAGAGTCCCTTAAAAGATTTCCTATCAAAGACAACTTCTTTACAGAGCTAAAGTTTCTCTCACCGGTTGATGTGATGAACAATCGTCCTATTATAAGTGATACCTTTCATGACGCCGTTTTAAAAAAATTTGCCCTTCGTATTGAAACCGAAAAGGCAATTTTGGAACTAAAGAAAATATGTATTTATTTTAGTGATAGTGAGAAAGAGGGAATTTTAAAAACAAAAAGTAATGTCATTGAATTTTGGTCGTTTGTAAACGACCTCAAAAATTTTAATGACGAATATTTATTTCGCAATATAGGTAAACTTGTAACGCTTCCTTTCCGCAAAAAGTCCAGAAAAGATGGAATGCAATGAAGATTCCAACTTTTCTGCACAATCACAGAAAGGGGGTTACCATTAGCTTCCAGTAGCTCAGTCGGTGGCATGAAGACATCTACAGGCGTGTAACTGTGTGTCGACCATGGCATGGCTAGAGGATAGAAGAACAAACAGAACACAAAAATTTAACAGATTTTATTTAACAAAAAAAGCATTTTCATTACATTACAATTTTAAAGTTTTAAAGAACAAAATAGGTTTTAAATCTTTGGCGCTGCTATAAAACTATCAACTTATCTTTCGCTGGTCCATTTTGACTTTACTGAAGCGAGGATGGCCAGGTGCTTGAAGTGGAGGTCCCAGTTATGAGGGGTGACCTCACATTTAGTGGCTTCAGAACTAGATGTAGGCGAAGTTGAACTTAAAGGCGATGGCGCTGCCAAGGCACATGCATGGGTGAAGTGATAGGCCAAGCAATGCAAAGTCAAAGACAAAGGCAAAAGCAAAGTCAAAGACAAATCGAAAGGGAAAGGGAAAGAGAAAGGGGGTGGCCCCAATCATTTTGTCCTATTCGGACACACATTCTACAAAATTCTAGCACATGGTGCTATACGACCTCATGCTACAGAGAACAAAATCCTTAGCTCTTGCTAGATCGGTGGCTCAAGTGAAAAGGAAGCGCGAGGAAGATCGCAGATCAGGAACTCCGCATCAAGCGGGCTCCAAGCGGAAATTTTTCCAAGTAAAAAAGCTAGAGATGGGATTAATGAAATGATAATCGAGAAGTGATTTAATAAATACGATCGGACGGTGAAACCGTTACAAACTAGCTCTAATCATTTTAAGATTGCCTCATGGAAACGCTGGTGTTGAGCGAACTTTTTCTTATATGCTTGATTACAAAACAAAAAAAAGAAATAAAATAATACCATCAACTTTGTCTGCACTACTTACAATTAAATTAGACTTGGAATCAAAAAAACAGTGCTGTTTATCCTATAGTTTTAATGAGAATCATTTAAACAAATATAAAAAGAATTTATATAATGTAAATAAGAAAGAACAAGCTGAAGAAGAAGTAATTCCTGATTCTGACTGTGAATAAAATAAGCAAACGTAGGCATTTCCACGTTTCCGCTTCTTCTTTGTCCTTATTTTTTGTTTTTTTTTTCTATTAAGATTAAGATATTGGTGATAGTTTCTATTTTTTTATTAGTTCCTAATTCTAAACCAAAGACAGTTTTGTTTTTTTAGAGGTATACTTTTTATGTTTTTACGAAAAATTGCAATTATATTATGTTACTGTTTGTATTTTTAGTAGGGTTTTTAGACAGTGTTTAAAAAAAAGTAAATATGTTAAAAATATATTTGTTGTTTATTTTAAGCCTCCCCCCCTCCCTTAAATTCCGTAGCGGCATGTAGCGGAATTTTGCGATACGTGTGACGGATAATTTAAACTTCGCTCTGGCAACACTGGTTGGATGTAGATTGGAACATTCCAACAAATATTATTGATGCTGACGATGCGGTCACTTGTTGTTATAATAAGCTTAATGAGGTACTGGATGCACATGTTCCGCTGTACAAAAACCTTAAGCGCAAGTATCCTTCTTGGTATACAATCGAAATTATTAAAATTGTAAAACAACAGGACAAAGCTCATAGAAAGTTCAAGCAAGCTAGATTTCTTACCCATTATCAAGAGTTCAGTAGGCTTCGAGGAGTGGTTAAACATATAACTAGAGAGGCGTATGATATATATTTTTGATCAATGCAAGATCATTTGAAGGATGAACCTAAATCTTTCTGGGCCTTTATTCATAGTCAAAACAACACAACTAGAATACCTAACAATATGACCTACAATGATGAGTTCATTAACGATCCCCAAGGTATAGTTGAAGCTTTTGCCGGTTTTTTCTCTAGTATTTACTCGTCACCAGATAATATTGATGCCAATCATAGCTCAAATTTCGATCATAATGTCTCAATTAATTGTGAACAAATACCTGTCTATGAAATTTTTGGTGACAATCGGACTTCATGAGGCAACGCTCAACTTTAACCAATCTAATGGAGCTCAGTCAATGCAAGATTGGATGACAGAGGCCAGATTGATGTGGTATACACGGATTTTTCCAAATCCTTTGATAAGGTTATCCATAATATACTAAGTGACATATAAATCCGAACACCCAGTTTAAATGGTTTTATTTTAATACAGTTGGTGAATGTATTTATCTTACTGTAAATAACAAGTGAACAAATTTTCAGCTTATCAGTTGGACATTCCGGTTTTTATACTGCTTTTTTTGTAATTCATTAACGCTCTAAAAATGAATATTTCAGGCCGCAGAAAGAATCAACGTTGGCGGATTTTGGGTTCTTGACATCCTTACGATCGGTTACGATACCTTAGAGTACGGAGACCTGCTACGATTTCATAACCTTAGGAGGTTTGATAGAGGGCCGTATATGGCTTCGGGAAGTGGACTTCTTTTTTTGGGGCGGCCAATTGCAGTTAGAGTGCCAAGAGTGTAGGACCAACTTGTGGTAGGTGTTGTCCGGGCATGGCTTCGAGAGCCGTACGCAAGAGCAAGGGGCACTGGACGCCCGCCGTCGTAGAACAACAGAAGTGAAGATCGCCCCCGCCTAAGAATTATGCTCCACACTGGGTCCTCCCTTTAACTCGAGAACACCGTCGTAATCGCCTTGAGTGGTGCAGACAACGGTCACTCTGGGATCAGGAATGGAACAGTATTGTCTTTAGTGACGAGTCTCGATTTTGTTTAGGCATGCACG
Organism: Acanthoscelides obtectus; assembly: GCA_963669975.1. Lineage (NCBI taxonomy): Eukaryota > Metazoa > Arthropoda > Insecta > Coleoptera > Chrysomelidae > Acanthoscelides > Acanthoscelides obtectus. The sequence continues at coordinate 16,766,379 of CAVLJG010000007.1, read as the reverse complement.
ATGGTCGTGCCAGGGTTAGAAGGCGACGTGGTGAAAGGAGGAATCCACAGTTTTTTGTTGAAAGACATGTTCATCACACTGTTGGAGTTATGGTTTGGGGTGCTATAACTTATGGTTCCAGGCCAACTTTAATCTTCATCAGAGGTAACATGAACGCGCAGCGTTATATCCACGAAGTTCTAGAACCCCATCTTTCACCCTATCTTGACACCCTGGCAGATCCAACTTTCCAACAAGATAATGCCCGACCACATGTTGAAAGAGTCACAATAGACTTCTTTCAACATAATGATGTCACATTATTACCATGGCCACCAAGATCTCTCGACTTATCCCCAATTGAGCACGTGTGGGATATGATGGGTAGGAGATTGCTCAATTTGCAACGTCCTCCTCAGACTCTAGAAGCACTTGGAGAGGAGTTGGTGGTTGCCTGGAATGAGATACCACAGGAGGACATTGACCACCTGATCAGAAGCATGCCTAGGCGCGTTGGAGACTGCGTAGCACATCAGGGTGCATCCACACATTATTAAAGGCAAAGGGCTTTAAAGCAGTGCAATCATTTTGAAATTTTTATCATTTACTTATTATGCTTCATTAAGTACTTATACAAAATAAAACCATTTAAACTGGGTGTTCGGATTTATATGTCACTTAGTATATACGTATATTGATTAATAAGCTACGATACTTAGGTTTTAATAGTACTTATATTGCGATTTGACTTCCTACTTTTCTGAAAGGAAACACTATGCTTACATTTCTACCAGCGGTGTTCCTCAAGGCTCTAACTTAGGACCCCTACTGTTCATTCTTTTAGTCAATGATTTATGTGTCTCTTTGGACTGTCGGAAGTTGATGTTTCCTGACGATTTAAAGTTTTTCTCCACTATTTCCTCGACAGAGGATTGTGTTGTATTGCAAGAACAAATCAACATTGTACCAAGATGGTGTGAAAATAACAACCTTTTTGTAAATATTTCTAAATGTAAGATACTTACTTTTTCTAGCAGACTAATCCTATATTATACAACAATGGAGGATTCTGTATTGGAGTATTGTGAGGGTGCGAGAGATTTAGGTGTTTACTTTGACGGGAAACTCACCTTCAATTATCATATCGACCAAATAATTCCTAGTGCATCGAAAACGTACGGCTTCATAATCAGAAACTGTAGAAACTCCGACAATATCTGTACATTGAGATCTTCATTTTTCAGCCTGATAAGGTCAAAACTTGAATATGGATCTCTTATATGGAGCCCTATTTATAAACAATATGTTGGTGCTGTTGATAAAATTCAGAAAACATTTTTGAAGTTTCTCAGTTTCAAAACTGACGGAGTACACTCTGCAACAGGTTCCGATTACGAAGATCTTTTAAAAAGTTTGAGTTTCAATTTTTAGAGCAGCGACGGAATCAATTTTCTGTACTGATTTTATATAAATTGTTGCATGGTCAAGTAGACTGTCCCCACATTCTCTCGCAGTTGTAATTTCTGTGCCGCGGTTAGCTTCACGAGCTAGTGTTCCCTTTTTATGTCAAAAAGCACAGACTAACTTATTATCAAAAGCACCAGTTAATATGATGAGTAACAGTGCCAATAAAATTGCTAACGACTGTGACATTTTTGGTTGCAATTATAATGAGATGAAGAATAAGAGACGTTTGCTAAGTTAAGACTTACCATTTTGTATATACAAGGTGACTGAAGTTGAGTCATTTATTTTAACAGTGAGTAGATCTGATCAAAAGAAATGTTTTTTCCTTTAACATTTTTCTGGTAAAATTAAAGTAACAAAGTTATAGCCCTTTAGAAGTTTGAGTACCGCCCTGTCTCAATAATATTATGTGCTCGTGTTTGGCAACAACGGATATAATCCGCCTTATCGGTTCATCGCATCGGAAACAAAAAAGCGAAAGAATTTGAAACGCTTATTCAGTTGTATTCAGTCAATGCGTCAGTCGGTAACGCGTGAGTGGATAGTGGTGTTTGTTGCGTGGCTCAAACGAAATAAAAAATGGCACATGTTTACGAAAATGCTGAACTTGTGGACATGATTCTTATTTACGGGGGGGAGTCTTTACAAAATGCTGCCGCGAAATCACGAATTTATGCGGATCGGTTTACCAATCGAGTGCAACCAACCCCTCGTGTCTTTGTTAATGTAGTACAAAGGGCTCGTGAATGAGGTGACTTAAGACCTCACAGGGGAGAGCATGCCGGTGCTCCAAGACCGCACGATCAGATACAGGTCCGCAGTGAAATACTTGTCGGGAGCATACTTTATAAAACAAGGTAACATTTTTTTTATTTTTACACACATATTTTGGTTTATCTTCGTTCTACAATCATTATCTGAAAATTAATGACTCAACTTCAAAGTCACCCTGTATATATATATACATATACTTAATACCTTTAAGCTAACTTTTATTTTTATAAATTGCTCTGTTATTGGCGATAAGCTGTTGCACAATAAAGGCTTATTATTATACTATTCGTTATTTGTTTCTCTGGGCGGTAAGTAGGACCTTTGCCCATTATTCACTGTCTAATGTAAGTTAGTCGACTCTGAGAGCTGAATGATACAGATATTTTCAGTTATTGCCCTTCAATTCACTAGTATTAAGCATAACGAAATGCCTCGAGTTCTAAGAAGTCCAAATTATCATGTTAGCGACTTTGACATAGATGTTGGCTTGTTGCTTGTACTGCAGTGACGGTAATGCGTGTGTGTCGTGTGTGGATAGAAGAAAGTAGATGACCACGAAGAAGGCCAACTGATCCACCGAGGCGTACCACAGAGCATCAAGATAGGCACTTCAGCAAACTAGCCCTACTACTACGCGTCAGATCGCTGACCAATGTTTTGGAGAAAAAGGTAGACCTGTAACTCTGCGTACACTATATCGCCGCATTCGAGCCTTTAAACTTTCTTTATACTGTCCACGGTTAGTGCTTCCTCTGACTGCGGACCACTGTAGACAACGTTTGAACTGGAGCAGAGAACGACAACACTGGGAGGCAGAATAGCATAATATCATCTTCAGCGACGAATCGCGATTCTGTCTAGGAACTCACGATGGTCGTAAGATGCTGTACACAGGACTGGTGGATTAATGGTTTGGGAGGCTATTGCCTATGGTAGCCGATCACCCCTTCTCTTTGTTCAAGGCAATATGACTTTACTGCCGTATCTAGAGTGCCGTCCACACGTCCTTTTTCAGCAAGTTAACGCACGTCCCCATATTGCTCGTCGTACAACGGACTTTCTTCAAGAAGCAGGCGTTAATGTTTTGATGTGGCCACCCCGTTCACCGGATTTAAATCTCATTGAACATGTCTGGGATATGACGGGGAGGAGACTATCCACTTTGCATCATCCCCTACAGACTCTTCCACAGCTTATCCACGACGTTCGAGTAGCTTGGAATTAGGTGCCATAATCATCCCATTTTGTCGATGTATACAGGAGTGTATTCAGCTGCGGAGTCGCCCAACACATTATTAATTTTTCTTATTACTTGTCAATAAAATTTCGTGAGAATTTTATAGTTTCATTCTTGATATAAGACTGCCTCATTACCAAAAATTCAAGTTGAAGAAGTTATTGTTTCTCGGTGTAACACTTCTAATCTCACGGAGTATATCACCCTTTCCTCGTCTCATAGAAGTGTAAATCAACATATACTAAGTGACATATAAATCCGAAACCCAGTTTAAATGGTTTTATTTTAATAAAAGTTGATGAATGTATTTATCTTACTGTAAATAACAAGTGAAAAAATTTTCAGCCTTATCAGTTGGACATTCCGGTTTTTATACTGCTTTTTTTTAATTCACTAACGCTCTAAAATTGAATATTTCAGCCGCAGTAAAGAATCAACGTTGGTGGATTTTGGTTCTTGACATCCTTTACGATCGGTTACGATGCCTAGAGTACGGAGACCTGTACGATTTCGTCAACTTAGTGAGTTTGATAGGGGCCGTATAGTGGGACTTCGGGAAGCTGGACTTTCTTTTCGGGCAATTACAGTTAGAGTGCAAAGAAGTGTAGACACTGTGGTTAGGTGTTGTCAGGCATGGCTTCGAGAAGGCCGTACGCAAAGAGCAAGGGGCACTGGACGCCGCCGAAGAACAACAGACCGTGAAGATCGCCGCCTAAGATTATTGGCCTTAAGGGACCGTTTCTCCACTACCAGGTCCATTGCAAATGAATGGTTTGCAGAACACGGAAGACCTATTGGCATGCGAAGTGTTGACCGACGAATGAGAAGTTTTGGCTTGTTTTCATACCGGCCACACTGGGTCCTCCCTTTAACTCGAGAACACCGACGTAATCGCCTTGAGTGGTGCAGACAACGGTCACTCTGGGATCAGGAATGGAACAGTATTGTCTTTAGTGACGAGTCTCGATTTTGTTTAGGCATGCACGATGGTCGTGCCAGGGTTAGAAGGCGACGTGGTGAAGGGAGGAATCCACAGTTTTTTGTTGAAAGACATGTTCATCACACTGTTGGAGTTATGGTTTGGGGTGCTATAGCTTATGGTTCCAGGTCACCTTTAATCTTCATCAGAGGTAACATGAACGCGCAGCTTTATATCCACGAAGTTCTAGAACCCCATCTTTTACCCTATCTTGACACCCAGGCAGATCCAACTTTCCACCAAGATAATGCCCGATCACATGTTGCAAGAGTCACAATAGACTTCTTTCAACATAATGATGTCACATTGTCACCATGGCCACCAAGATCTCTCGACTTATCCCCAATTGCGCACGTGTGGTATATGATGGATTGCTCAATTTGCAACGTCCTCCTCAGACTCTAGAAGCACTTAGAGAGGAGTTAGTGGTTGCCTGGAATGAAATACCACAGGAGGAGATTGACCACCTGATCAGAAGCATGCCTAGGCGCGTTGGAGAATGCGTAGCAGATCAGGGTGCATCCACACATTATTAAAGGTCAAAGGGCTTTAAAGCAGTGCAATCATTTTGAAATTTTTATCATTTACTTATTATGCTTCATTAAGTACTTGTACAAAGTTTTATTAAAATAAAACCATTTAAACTCGGTGTTCGGATTTATATGTCACTTAGTATAAATGTGATGGGAACGCAATCTTACTCACCAAACATACAACCAGAATCAACAAATCCGACCAGCTTTGCTGATTAAGCATTTTTTGATTTACTGAGACTCGGTAAATATTCCTAAACTTAAACAATAATTTTATATTTCACTTCATCTAATTTCATTTGTGCAGATTACTAGTTTTTATTAAATATTATAGTACCACAGCAGATTAGATTTTATAGTTTTTCTGTGAAGCACTGACACATAATCTTATTACTCGGGCCTAAGCATATCAACAAAGATTACAATTCCTCAAACAAAATCTGATACAAAACAAATCTAATGGGGTTGTTCTGTAAACGACGCTAAAAATGAAAATATAGAAAAACTGCAAAACCATTTTTGACGGAACCTGCTTTGATACAACTGAATAAACAAGCTATCAATATACTTTGCATAAATAGGATTCCGAAGTATCAAAATATCCAAATAAGACAGCTTGCTCCATCTAGCGACGGGTGCAAGAATCTTACCGAATCTTTTATAGAACTCGCATTTCCACTGACAGTATAAATCAATAGTGTACGTGACTACCATTGCGAGGATTAGAAGAGCCATCAAACTTCAAGAGTAACTAAGTAGGTACACTTTTTTACTTCACACTTCACTTGAGCCATGCTTTCTTGTCTTTCTGATCAAAACATCCCTTCGGTAATGAATCGATATTGACGGTGTAACGTTCTAGTCAAATATCTATTATTGGAACCGATACTGAAAAGTGCTTTTTGTGATTTGGATACTGCTATATGTAGTCTAGGTTGCTTTGTTTGTTGCTTTAGTTTTATAGCCTGTCACTTAGATGCGTTCGTAGTTTAAAGACAGTTTTAGCTGTCTTTACTGCTGTTCAGGTTGGATTTGACAATCAAAGGTTATGCCTTCATGACACTCTGTCAAGCTTAAAAAAATTGTATTATTACTACATACTTCTAGGCACACATCTTGGTAATGAATCTACATAAACCCTCAGAATAACGTATGTCCTATAAGAGATTTCTTTTAATGACGAAATATATTTAACTAACTAGTGATCATAAATTACAACTCAATACTCAATTAATCTGTATTATTGAGTTATGTAGAGTGGCCCATTGTGCTCTACCAGACGTAAATTCGTTGTCTTAATTGTTCTTCAACTTGGGCTTCCCAGCCTCCAAGATAAACCTTCCTAGACGGTAGAGCCCAAAAATCCTCTTTTGGGCGAGCATGCGGCAAGTTTGGAAGATTATCGCTTTTGGGAACAAAATGTATGCCAGTTTTCGGTATCTCTTATATAATGACACGATGCTACGTCTGGCCAAAGCAAAATATGGTCATTAGCAGCAAGCAATTTGGAAGGGCAGTGATCGATGTAGCTCTGACTATTCAAAGCTTCACCCCTCACCCTTCCCACAAAGAGTTGGGATACACGCCTGTTAGAAATTGTGCACCTGTACACATTTATGGAAAAGGACAGGCTTGGTAGTGAATGTAGGGTCAAGTAATGCTGCTGTGTGCTCCGTTACGCGGGCAGGAGAGGTCATAATTTGTGTAGAGCCGGTTGAACATGTCATAGTCATTAATACTTACAGAACTATTTGTTATGTCTGCACGAAGCCATGTTTCAGTGACGGCAAATATACTAAGTGACATATAAATCCGAACACCCAGATTAAATGGTTTTATTTTAATAAAATTTTGTATAAGTACTTAATGAAGCATAATAAGTAAATGATAAAAATTTCAAAATGATTGCACTGCTTTAAATTAAAGCCCTTTGACCCTTAATAATGTGTGGATGCACCCTGATGTGCTACGCATTCTCCAACGCGCCTAGGCATGCTTCTGATCAGGTGGTCAATGTCCTCCTGTGGTATCTCATTCCAGGCAACCACCAACTCCTCTCGAAGTGCTTCTAGAGTCTGAGGAGGACGTTGCAAATTGAGCAATCTCCTACCCATCATATCCCACACGTGCTCCATTGGGGATAAGTCGGGAGATCTTGGTGGCCATGGTAACAATGTGACATCATTATGTTGAAAGAAGTCTATTGTGACTCTTGCAATATGTGGTCGGGCATTATCTTGTTGGAAAGTTGGATCTGCCAGGGTGTCAAGATAGGGTAAAAGATGGGGTTCTAGAACTTCGTGGATATAACGCTGCGCGTTCATGTTACCTCTGATGAAGATTAAAGGTGACCTGGAACCATAATCTATAGCACCCCAAACCATAACTCCAACAGTGTGATGAACATGTCTTTCAACAAAAAACTGTGGATTCCTCCTTTTACCACGTCGCCTTTTAATCCTGGCACGACCATCGTGCATGCCTAACAAATCGAGACTCGTCACTAAAGACAATACTGTTCCATTCCTGATCCCAGAGTGACCGTTGTTTGCACCACTCAAGGCGATTACGTCGGTGTTCTCGAGTTAAAGGGAGGACCCAGTGTGGTCGGTATGAAAACAAGCCAAAACTTCTCATTCGTCGGTAAACACTTCGCATGCCGATAGGTCTTCCGTGTTCTGCAAACCATTCATTTGCAATGGACCTGGTAGTGGAGAAACGGTCCCTTAAGGCCAATAATCTTAGGCGGCGATCTTCACGGTCTGTTGTTCTACGGCGGCGTCCAGTGCCCCTTGCTCTTTGCGTACGGCCTTCTCGAAGCCATGCCTGACAACACCTAATCACAGTGTCTACACTTCTTTGCACTTTACTGCGGCTGAAATATTCATTTTTAGAGCGTTAGCGAATTAAAAAAAAGCAGTATAAAAACCGGAATGTCCAACTGATAAGGCTGAAAATTTTTGCACTTGTTATTTACAGTAAGATAAATACATTCACCAACTTTTACTAAATAAAACCATTTAAACTGGGTGTTCGGATTTATATGTCACTTAGTATATATCCAAAGCATGAGATTTGACCAGGTTGACAACCGCGTCAAAGTGCGATATCAGAGAACGTACGTTAAGGTGTCCAATTTTCAGAATGCACCGTTTAGCTGCCATAGTTTACCCTACTTTTCAGATTTTCAAAATTTGTTATATATATACATTGCACAATCTTTATCATTTGCCTTGTGTGAGGTACTATATTTTCATTATGTTTATGACAATTAATACATTTTTCTGTATCATACTTGCATTCCTTGAACAAATGACTACCAGAACATTTTATATAGGTTACGGATTGTGCCCTACAATTTTTAGCACTATGCACAAAATTACACCTATAGCACTGAACTACGTTAATATTGTCAACCACTTTATGTCTCCTCCAGCAAATGCATATAAAGCCTTTATCGATGATTTTCTTCCTAGCGAGAAGTGGAAGCTCCAAAACCAAATGGTGGGCATTGCTTTTTAGCGTAGTAACAAGTTTTATATTGGAGTTACTTTCGTCCAAATCGTTCAGCTTGATAATATTACTAATAATTTCAGCGTCTGAAGTCAGTTCTTCATTCTACTTTACTGGGTCTGCAATTTGAAAGTTAGCACCTAATTTGGATTTGAGTGCAACTTTTGCAGGTCAACACTGTTCCTACAATATACAGCTACACCTTGCTTTATCTTCCGCGTTCCATTGATACACACATTTATTTCAGCTTGATTAATAATGTTTTTTATTGATTTGACAACACCCAGACCATCATTATTTTGATCAGCAGAACAGCTGCTTCTTTGTTTTCTTTTTTCAGTGCACTGCTGTCAAGAATACAGACGTTTTCTCAGCTGGAATCTCGACCGGTTTTGCGCTAGATGATACAACTCGAATGTTGAATTCTGACTTTAAAAGATTATTCGGAATATTTGGGGAGGCACTTAAGTCTCTTTCGATATTTAAGGCCATGCCTCCTCAATTCGAACGATATCGTACTCTTAGAAGGTCTGTATTGACGAGCCAGCCTCCTTGTTGACATTCCAACCTGATTTTTCACTCTTCTCACCAATATCTCTGACCCCTGCTCACTAACTGCACGTGATCTCCAACTTTTAGGAGATTCAGACATGGTATTCCGTGTTCGCACTCCGCTATTGTTCGATAAATGGTTCTCTTTGAAATGTTTTCATTCTGGAATATTCGACATATTTCAGCTTTGAGTTGTCTCCCAACCAGCTTGTGATACTTTTCTTAGTTCTAATTTATACGGCATCTTAAAGCGAAAACTTCAAACTAAATAAATGTCAACTGACAAGTTAGTAATCACATGGGCTATGGTAGATTCATTCGAAATAAGCAAAAATTCAGAGTATAGTTTATTTAACAAACATACATACTATACATATACAATATTTACTACAAATGAATAATTGCGTAAAAATTAATATAATTTTTTCAGCAAGAATAATTGAGTATTTTTTGTTGTTGATATTGTAAGATTCTAAATTGAAATGGTAGTTTTAGTGACATTTGTAGAATTGCTTAAAAGCTACAGATCTATTGCCTAATGTAAGATAATTACAACTTATAAAATCATATGTAGATGTTTGCATATATGAATTCTCAATTCACACTAAAGACGAAACACTTGACTAACAATTAAAACCAAAGGTTTATAATAATCATAACCCCTTAAATGCTTCGGAATTCAATTAATGGATATTCAAGAACTCCTACAGCATTAAGACTTTGATTTTTTCATGTTGTGTTTTTTTTTGGAGACGAAAGTAACATATTTCGTAACTTTCTCGCATATTAAATCGCTGATATTTCGAAAACTATGATCTTCAGGGTAAAGTTCGGAATAACCAAAAATAAGTGAAATGAAATTATTGGGATCGAAGAAAAAACTATTTTTGGAAAAAACTAATGAAATAAGCTATTTTTGAAGCAGTTTGGGCACGTAACAGTACGAAGATTTGTCAAGAAGGGTGCGTTTTGAATGGTATTTTCCAAAGAAAGCCGAATCAGAATATTTTTCCGAGCGGACACGAAGATGTTTCCTGAACTATAATTTTACTTTAAGATCTACTGACAACAACATAACTATCATAGGCTAATATCATCGCCCTTGACCCATTTGGCAGACGGATGAAAATTATTTTTTATGAAATAGAATATCGCAGAGTGTTGCCTCAATAAATCCTGAACAGACTATTTCCAACCAAATATCGAAAAAGTGTTTTTTTGCATTCACATTACAGATATTGTGGATAATACGCGCCCACTCGAGCATCTATTATACTGTGTGATTCACAAGCCGTGACCAAAAATAAAACATCATACACAGGAGGCTTCATTAAGAAGGTTAAAAATAAAAAACATGTTTTTATAATCTTCAAAACCGTCAACTGGAATGAACTAAAATTTGATATGTGAATGTAGTAGAAGTATTGTCCACAGTCAAAAGTCTTTACTTAAAATCAACGTGCCGCAGTGGCGGAGATACAGGGGTTAGTGGCATTATTTTTCCAAATAAAAATATATAGTACGCCTCTGTTTTTTTCGAATCGAGCAATTTTTCTTCGTTCCGTAAGAATCCAGTCGTTTCAACACAGATTTTCTAGAAATAGTCTCCTGATTTGAACTCCCTTGATTTCTTTTTAGAAAAGAAAGGGTTTATTTAGCTTTAAGCTACTTCAAACAATAATAAATATTATTTACAAAGATATGTTAAATTTACAAAAAGGTCCTTTCATCAAACCAAAATGGTCTCTCCGAAGTCTCTTTTGAAAATTTTAGCATTACTAGATGTTTTTACATTTTTAGACCTTCAACAAACATTGACTTTTCTAAACCTTCAATCTAAATCTTTGTATGTGAAATTTTCTTTTGATCTAATGTCGTAACCTTGCATTTCACACCTTTTTTTTAGAAAGATAAGGTGGAGCCTGATTATCGATAATTTTATATAAAAGAATTAAATTTGCCTCTTGAATAATTTGGTGTACGTTCAAAAAATTTAATGCCTTTAGCATATCCTGTATATGGGGGTATACCTGCTACAATTTAAACTACCCTTCTGCACCAGGGACTTGGATTCTCACAATTTCTACTAAAATACCCGATATTTTTGCCTAATTTCCGACACATCTAGTCAACATGTTTGTTGAAAGTTAGTTGCTGATCCATTATAATACCTAAAGACTTAACACTATCTACAAAATCAAGAACCTCTCCCTCAATTTTCACTGGCATATTTAAATCCACCAATTTCTTGCAATTATTCGTCAAACCTATAATCATACATTTCGCTTTTCTTACATTTAATTTAATCTTGTTTGTTTTTAACCATAAACTAAGTTTGCTCGTTTCACTATTCATTACATCTACAATTTCGTTACTTACTGAATCACTAACTGAAATTAATGTATCATCCACAAACAAATTTATAAAGGAATTGCAAAGGACAACAAACAGCAATGGGCCTAGTACGCTGCCTTGAGGTACTCGATGATCAACAGAAACATTACTTGATATTTTACTTTCAATTTTTACCACTTGTAACCGCTCAGATAAATAATCATCCACCCAACGCTGTACCCTTAATTCCATACATTTCATATTTTCTCAATAACAATGTCCTGTCAATAGCTTCGTCCTTTTTAGGTCAACAGACACACACAATCACTTCACCATCATCTACATCTTTTTTCCACTTGGTACATACAAATTGGCATGCAGTTTTACAAGAATGATTTCTTCTGAACCCGGATTGCCTCTCAAAAAGAACATCGTTCACACGTAGATGCTCACTCAGCTGTTCATGCACCGTTATTTCTATAACTCTATCGACGACTAGCATAAGATTGATGGGTCGCAAGTTTTCTGACGTACGTGGATTGTTTGTCTTGGGTACTGGGACTATAATACTCCTCTTCAACAACGAAGGCGTCTTTCCTATTCTGAGCGATGTATTTACAATATTGACACCTCCAAAATTCCGCTTCTAAATTTGTTCTCTACAGTGTCACAGCCATTAATTTCTAAAGACATGTTTGTTATTAACGACATCTTTCAAGGTTCTCCGCATTTGTTTGCTATCTCCTTTGCATCTGTCAATCTTTTCTTCATAATACTGCTTTTGTTTTGATCTCATAAGAGCAACAACTTTGTTTCATTTTTCTTTATATTTTTCGAAGTCATCCCTCAGGTTGGTAAATTTGAAAATATAGTAGTGTACATCTCTTTCCCTTTGCGCTCTTTTGATCTCTCCATCAATCCATGACTCGTAATTAGTACTTTGTTGTTCTAAAGGTGCAATTTCGTTAATACGTTTATTCACATTCTCAATAAAACAATTATATAAGGAATCGACATCTCGAGATCCATACTTCCAGCTACATTCAATGAGCTTCATCTTGATTTTATCGATATTGTCGCAACATTGATTTCGTTTCTTTTTTATAACCGTAATTGTATCTTGAACGGACGTAGGAATATCTGTACTTAGTATTTCATGATCAGTGAAATTTGGCAGGTTTCTATTATTTTCCACAATGCCATGGACGTTCGTAAATATGAGATCTATTAAAGTTTTGGATGGATCGGTACATCTGGTGGGTGAACGAACTATCTGTTTAAATCCAGCCGCTTCTGATGTGCGTAATAATCTTCTACAGTGAGTATCATCATGCAGTAAATATATGTTGAAGTCTCCAACTACCGCAGAATTATTTTGGCTTACATGCTCTTGATCCAATAAATTTTCAAAAAAGTTTCTAATTCTAGTTTATTTCGATTTGGTGATCTATGTGTACCGCAAAAAGCATAAATTTTGTCACGGATATTCATCTTCACCAAGGCATACCAATATTCCATAATCTTGCAACTTCCGTATTTTATATAGTGTGAGTCTTCATAAAGTGCACATACCAAAATCAGGTAAACTACACTCTATTTCATCGACGGATAAATCATCAAAAAAAACATTAATTTGATTTTTTATGAATATATGAATATTTTAAAATTTTTAGTAGCAGCTTCTAACCATATTGAAATAACTCGTTACAACTTTTAAACTAAATGTCCTATCATATTGGAATACATTTTGTAGTGATTGCTGGTAAAAGGACGTGCCTGAAAAGTAAAGAATTCCAGGAAAAGTAATGACATCCATTTAGAATAAAGAAAATTTTGATGAAAATCTTTTTTTTTCATCATTTTTACAATAATTTCAAATATATAATAAATATAAATATCGTCCCTTGTACCCTACCTCTTTTTATTTCTAAGTTATCATGTTATCAGCTTTATAAAAGAAAAAATTGCACGTTTATTACTCAAATGTAACAGTTTCTATGAGTCTTTATAAAAAAGCCCATGCGCATCGTCTTGCTAGGCACCATTGTCATCATCATCATCATGTAGATACCTTTTTTTGGTGATTCAATGTAGAGTCGCGCGGGCTGAAGTACGAGTGGGGAGGCGGGCCCAGTTGAAAAACAATTGAATGTTGGGCAGTTAGGCAGCTATTTGTGTTTCTCCTGCCAACTTTATCAGTTTCGTTTGCTACATATCACGCTTTCGCTTTTTGGTCGCGATGCCACGTATAAGTGATTTCCCTCCGGCACACATTGCCGATATCCATTATTATTATGGAATGTACCGAGGGAGTGTTCGAAATCGACGCCCTGTTCCATCAGCCCGTAACTTCCAAGAAGTACATAGAAGACTGGCTAACACTGGACTTGGTTTGCCTCGAGATCGCCGCGAACCCGGTGTTATTATTCATGTTGCTATCGAAGAAGCCATTTTGGATGATTTGTTTGCTGACCCGACTACTAGTACGAGACGTTTGGCGTTACGTCATGGCGTATCCCAGAAATCGGTTTGGCGCATCTTGAGGAAAGCAGGGTTGCATCCATACCATTATCAAAGGGTGCAGCACTTACATGAAGATGTGGATTGGCGTCCAAGTGCGTTATGTCTACATGGATTGTAATAAAAACAAGAGACAATCCTGAATTCCCGAAAACAATTCTGTGGACAGATGAATCTCAATTCACGAGAGACGGCATCGTGAATTGTCGTAATTTACATAAGTGGTGCCCAAAAGATGAAAACCGTAGGCTGAAAAGGGCTTCAACATTTCAAGTGAAATTTTGTGTAAATGTGTGGGCCGCACTGATTGACAACTTTTTGATTGGTCCAATAATACTCCCGAGGGACATTAAACGGAGAGAGATTTCTGGAGCTTTTGCGGACTGAACTGCCCTTGCTGTTGGAAGAAGTGCCGCTGCAAACCCGTCGAAGAATGATGCTTCAAATGGATGGATGTCCGGCCCATTACTCGCTGATTGTCAGGTCTTTTCTTAATGAAAATTATCCAGGCCGCTGGATCGGTCGACAAGGACCTGTTGGGTGGCCAGTGCGTTCCCCAGGTCTCACACCTCTCGACTATTTTTTATGGGGGACAATGAAACAAAGGATGTACAGCAGTTCCATAAACAGCGAAGCGGAACTTGAAGAAAGGGTTTTGCGTGTTGCAAACGAAATCAAAATGATCCCGAGATGATTCCTAGGGCAACTCATCAAATTTCACTTCGCGCTACAATGTGTTTGCAGCAACGGGGTGGCCATTTTGAACATTTGATGCATTAAGCCAAAATGATTATCCTATAGACAAGTCTATTTGATTTTATTTGTTAAAGATAATGAATGATTCATGTAGGTTAATACTGTAGTTTTATTCCTACTCTGGCGTTGACCTGAGTTCACTGCTTTTTGAAACGCTGATTTAAAAACTTGTATCGAAGTAATAAACTTGCAATTTTTTCACCATTAGGAAGCTAATAACATGTAGAATAACTTAACATTTGAAAAGGTAGGGTAAATAGGACAATTTTATTGAAATTTAGCAATTGTTTTAAAAATCATTGCAAAAATAGTGAGTTTCAGCATATTCCTCTTTATTTTAAATTTATAGCATTTAATTTCGTGGACATTTTCACTTACTGGTACGGCCTATTATTTGCAATCACTACAAAATTTATTCCAATATGATAGGACATTCAGTTTAAAAGTTGTAACGATTTATTTAAATAGGGTTAGCAGCTGACTCGAATTTTAAAATATTCATAAAAAATCAATTATTGTCTTTAATTTTTTTTTGATAATTTTTCCGTCAATAAAATAAGGTGTAGTTTCCTTGATTTTGCTATGTGCACTTCATGAAGACTCACACTGTATACATAGTAACTCTAGTAACTTGGGGGACTCGTTTAGAGAACTCGTGTATTCTGAACAAATTAATACTGTTGATTTGAACATTTATTGAAATGAAGCTTTGATTATCTAATTAGTTGCTTTTTTAATTTTTACGAAAACAATGCACTTCAGGAAAAAAAACAAGAGTAGTTATTTGTAGCAAATTATAAAATTGCGTTTCGAAAAAACAGTGGCGTGCACGTGTATTTAAGTAACGTCTTTTGAATGTGGGGAATACTTAGGTAAATCCACATACCAAATTTTAGTTCATTCCAGTTGACGGTTTTGAAGATATTAGAAAAAAATATTTTTAAACTTCAACACCCCGTATCTTTTTAATGAAGCCAAAATATTACATGGAAGACCCCTCTTAAAATGCGGTCCTGTACATGATGTTTTACTTTTAGACACGACTTGTAAATCACCCAGTATATATTATAAATATTTATACAAAATTCAAAACGTTTGAAAATGCACGGTGCCTATTATATAAAATTATACCAACAGGGTGGGCAATGGCATCATCCTGATTTTTCAATATTTGAGTAATAATTTTCTGTCCACGATTTTTTTTCGGCGTCACTTTTTGTCACATTCTTTTTCATAAGAAATAATTTTCATCCGGCTGTCAAATCGAAGAAAACCTCGTTTGCGACATATTCTCCCATGCGACAATCGAATTTTATTCAAGTTATTTTTGTCATCGATAGCCATTGTGCCGCCACTTCTATTAAGTTATTTTATTTTAAGACGGTGTTGGAAAAATCTGGTCAATAACGAATAAAAAGTAAGTATTTTCAAGCAACACATACTCCTTCTTTGTCATCTGCCGAAAAAATTGTCTATTGCAAGATTCAGGAGGGCACTTTATGAATTTCGTGCGGTACTAATCTTATCAATATCTCTTGTCTCAATACACACAAAGAGACCTATACATCGGATGCCTCTTCCCAGCGAGGCATTTCGCTCCAGGCTTGCCGACTTCGTAAACAGCCGTATTAAGTATGTTCCCTGCTGGCCCATAGTTACAGGCGAACATGAGATGCCGCCATTTTGTTCTGCCTTCTACGGTTGTCCATGTGGAAGCTGCGCATCCTACCATTCTCGTGTTCGCCCATACCAGCTGGAGGTAGTGTCCGACTCTGCCATCTCTGTAATGGTAGGCTCAATAAGCATGGAATTAACAGGTAACCAAATAAGTTCGTACGGTTTTTAGAAGAAAAATATAAATTGTTATTGAGGAACAATAAGTGCGGTTCATCGCTCAAACTGAGATCTCCCGAAGAAAATTTTTTTAACCATTTCATACTAAAGTGACAACAGTGACAATCGCTATCGATCAACAACATCCATGGCAATGTGCGATATACAGGTACAGCAACCGCACGAACTTATTTGGTTACCTGATACTTTGGAAAGTGACAAAGTTTTTCTTGCATGACTTTTACTTCCCACGCCAGCTGGCGTAAACGCGAAAAATAAATTTTGAAAAGAAGTGTGCATATTTCGTGGTAGACCTGTCGGTTTGTGTGTCTGTCTGTAAATCCTTAGCCTATGACTTGAAAAGCACCGGTCGAATTTTGAAACAAGCTTACGGCTATCTCAAGGACGAAAATGATTTTACACATTTCAGAGACTCCTGATCCTTTTCAAATTTAAACCACCGAAAAACCTGAGCTCTTGACAAAACACCATATGTTTAGCAAGAGTTTCCGTTGCAACTGTGCTCAAGTCTGAAACAAAACCTGGTAGCACTCTGTTGCTCGAAATTGATGTCGTTCATTCTTAGAACACAATAAAAAAAAACTGTTTCACAAAGAATCACTACTGACAACCAAATAACTCAAGCGAGTTCAAACTTGAACTAAAGGCGGATCACATGTTCGCCTATCTCCCCTCCAAGCTCGGTGCATCTGGTGTTGCCGGTGTTCTATAAAGAACAAAGACATTAAAAGTACTTACATAAAAGCCTACTACTCTTTCAGAAAATGAGTTGTCTTCATGTAGTCTTTGCTTCTACAATTCGTACGGTCTAAAGCTATTAACGTTCCATACGTACAGCATTGAATTTCTAATACACAGTCAGCATATGAAATATATTTGACTTTCAATAACTGAGCTAATATACTCACGGTTTTATATCTTTGATATCAGTGCTATTGAACATAGTCACTTCCTCGTACCAGCCTGTTATCATCCTCCTGACCTCCTTGACTATGTCAATGTTACGAGATGTGGTACTCACCGAAGCTAGGTTTTGACCTACCAGAGGAAAGGTCGCTGTAAACAATACATATACTAAGTGACATATAAATCCGAACACCCAGTTTAAATGGTTTTATTTTAATAAAAGTTGGTGAATGTATTTATCTTACTGTAAATAACAAGTGAAAAAATTTTCAGCCTTATCAGTTGGACATTCCGGTTTTATACTGCTTTTTTTTAATTCACTAACGCTCTAAAAATGAATATTTCAGCCGCAGTAAAGAATCAACGTTGGCGGATTTTGGTTCTTGACATCCTTTACGATCGGTTACGATGCCTAGAGTACGGAGACCTGTACGATTTCGTCAACTTAGTGAGTTTGATAGGGGCCGTATAGTGGGACTTCGGGAAGCTGGACTTTCTTTTCGGGCAATTGCAGTTAGAGTGCAAAGAAGTGTAGACACTGTGGTTAGGTGTTGTCAAGCATGGCTTCGAGAAGGCCGTACGCAAAGAGCAAGGGGCACTGGACGCCGCCGTAGAACAACAGACCGTGAAGATCTCCGCCTAAGATTATTGGCCTTAAGGGGCCGTTTCTCCACTACCAGGTCCATTGCAAATGAGTGGTTTGCAGAACACGGAAGACCTATTGGCATGCGAAGTGTTTACCGACGAATGAGAAGTTTTGGCTTGTTTTCATACCGGCCACACTGGGTCCTCCTTTAACTCGAGAACACCGACGTAATCGCCTTGAGTGGTGCAGACAACGGTCACTCTGGGATCAAGAATGGAACAGTATTGTCTTTAGTGACGAGTCTCGATTTTGTTTAGGCATGCACGATGGTCGTGCCAGGGTTAGAAAGCGACGTGGTGAAAGGAGGAATCCACAGTTTTTGTTGAAAGGCATGTTCATCACACTGTTGGAGTTATGGTTTGGGGTGCTATAGCTTATGGTTCCAGGTCACCTTTAATCTTCATCAGAGGTAACATGAACGCGCAGCGTTATATCCACGAAGTTCTAGAACCCCATCTTTTACCCTATCTTGACACCCTGGCAGATCCAACTTTCCAACAAGATAATGCCCCGACCACATGTTGCAAGAGTCACAATAGACTTCTTTCAACATAATGATGTCACATTGTTACCATGGCCACCAAGATCTCCCGACTTATCCCCAATTGAGCACGTGTGGGATATGATGGGTAGGAGATTGCTCAATTTGCAACGTCCTCCTCAGACTCTAGAAGCACTTCGAGAGGAGTTGGTGGTTGCCTGGAATGAGATACCACAGGAGGACATTGACCACCTGATCAGAAGCATGCCTAGGCGCGTTGGAGAATGCGTAGCACATCAGGGTGCATCCACACATTATTAAAGGTCAAAGGGCTTTAAAGCAGTGCAATCATTTTGAAATTTTTATCATTTACTTATTATGCTTCATTAAGTACCAAGTACAAAATTTTATTAAAATAAAACCATTTAAACTGGGTGTTCGGATTTATATGTCACTTAGTATACTTTACTGGTTCTGCAATTTGAAAGTTATCACCTAATTTGAATTTGCGTGCAACTTTTGCAGGTCATCACTGTTCCTACAATATACAGCTACACCTTGCTTTATCTTCCGCGTTCCGTTGATACACACATTTATTTCAGCTTGATTAATAATGTTTTTTATTGATTTGACAACATCCAGACCATCATTATTTTGACCAGCAAAACAGCTGCTTCTTTGTTTTCTTTTTTCAGCGCACTGCTGTCAAGAATACAGACGTTTTCTCAGCTGGAATCTCGACCGGTTTTGCGCTAGATGATACAACTCCAATATTGAATTCTGACTTTAAAAGATTATTCGAAATATTTGGGGAACCACTTAAGTCTCTTTCGATATTTAAGGCCATGCCTCCTCAATTCTAACGATATCGTACTCTTAGAAGGTCTGTATTGACGAGCGAACCTCCTTGTTGACATTCCAACTTGATTTTTCGCTCTTCTCGCCAATATCTCTGACCCCTGCTCGCTAACTGCACGTGATCTCCAACTTTTAGGAGATTCAAACATGGTATTCCGTGCTCGCACTCCGCTATCGTTCGATAAATGGTTCTCTCTGAAATGTTTTCATTCTGGAATATTCGACATATTTCAGCTTTGGGTACTCTCCCAACCAGCTTGTGGATACTTTTCTTAGTTCTAATTTATACGGCATCTTAAAGCGAAAACTTCAAACTAAATAAATGTCAACTGACAAATTAGTAATCACATGGGCTATGGTAGATTCATTCGATATAAGCAAAAATTCAGAGTATAGTTTATTTAACAAACATACATACTATACATATACAAGATTTACTACAAATGATTAATTGCGTAAAAATTAATATAATTTTTTGTATAAGTACTTAATGAAGCATAATAAGTAAATGATAAAAATTTCAAAATGATTGCACTGCTTTAAAGCCCTTTGACCTCTAATAATGTGTGGATGCACCCTGATGTGCTACGCATTCTCCAACGCGCCTAGGCATGCTTCTGATCAGATGGTCAATGTCCTCCTGTGGTATCTCATTCCAGGCAACCACCAACTCCTCTCGAAGTGCTTCTAGAGTCTGAGGAGGACGTTGCAAATTGAGCAATCTCCTACCCATCATAATCCACACGTGCTCAATTGGGGATAAGTTGGGAGATCTTGGTGGCCATGGTAACAATGTGACATCATTATGTTGAAAGAAGTCTATTGTGACTCTTGCAACATGTGGTCGGGCATTATCTTGTTGGAAAGTTGGATCTGCCAGGGTGTCAAGATAGGGTAAAAGATGGGGTTCTAGAACTTCGTGGATATAACGCTGCGCGTTCATGTTACCTCTGATGAAGATTAAAGGTGACCTGGAACCATTAGCTATAGCAATCCAAACCATAACTCCAACAGTGTGATGAACATGCCTTTCAACAAAAACTGTGGATTCCTCCTTTCACCACGTCGCTTTCTAACCCTGGCACGACCATCGTGCATGCCTAAACAAAATCGAGACTCGTCACTAAAGACAATACTGTTCCATTCCTGATCCCAGAGTGACCGTTGTCTGCACCACTCAAGGCGATTACGTCGGTGTTCTCGAGTTAAAGGGAGGACCCAGTGTGGCCGGTATGAAAACAAGCCAAAACTTCTCATTCGTCGGTAAACACTTCGCATGCCAATAGGTCTTCCGTGTTCTGCAAACCATTCATTTGCAATGGACCTGGTAGTGGAGAAACGGTCCCTTAAGGCCAATAATCTTAGGCGGCGATCTTCACGATCTGTAGTTCTACGGCGGCGTCCAGTGCCCCTTGCTCTTTGCGTACGGCCTTCTCGAAGCCATGCCTGACAACACCTAACCACAGTGTCTACACTCTTTGCACTCTAACTGCAATTGCCCGAAAAGAAAGTCCAGCTTCCTGAAGTCCTACTATACGGCCCCTATCAAACTCACTAAGTTGACGAAATCGTACAGGTCTCCGTACTCTAGGCATCGTAACCGATCGTAATGGAAGTCAAGAACCAAAATCCGACAACGTTGATTCTTTACTGCGGCTGAAATATTCATTTTTAGAGCGTTAGTGAATTAAAAAAAAAGCACTATAAAAACCGAATGTCCAACTGATAAGGCTGAAAATTTTTTCACTTGTTATTTACAGTAAGATAAATACATTCACACCAACTTTTATTAAAATAAAACCATTTAAACTGGGTGTTCGGATTTATATGTCACTTAGTATATTACTTACATGAGAAATAAATTTGAGATTTCCATCTTTAACAGATTATTCTATCTGAATAGCATGGCTGTTTAAAGTTTTCCTCAAATTATTTTTAATAAGGGAAATTTTTAGGAGAAAAAAAATAGTAGCTTTGGGGATTTCCTAGAGCAGGAGTTCCCAACTAGGGGGGGCGCGCCTCCCAACGGGGGCATAGAGAGATGTCAATGTGGATGGAAAGTGTTTGCATTTTAGAAAGAAATAACAAACAAATAACATTACAATGTAATGTTTAATTTACACGCATAAAATTAGAAATTAAATATCATATTCACTTATTCTGTCAACCGCTGTTTCAAAACCCGGCGTCGTCAGTCGCAGTTTATACAAGTTTCGACAAGTCACAACATGAAATCCGAGCGCACCCCCGCCGCGCTCCGCTTAACATTCATCACTTAGAAAAACAATATTGTGTACCTACCAGACGAGGATGAGCATCTGTGGCATCATTCTCACAAACTTGCGAAAAATTTGACGTTTCGATGTACATGTTTTGTTGAGAAATCTGTTTGAGTGTGTCAAATTATTGTGTCTTACTGTTAAAAGGTAAGTTTGTGTATTTACAAACTTCAGTTACCATTTTTATTTAATTTGCTAAATTGTTGATTGAGTGGAGACGCGTTCATAGATCGGTCATTGGGACTTTTATACCACATCACAATCATAAATCTCCGGTGGCCAATATACTGTTGAATACATTACGTTATTCAGATGAAATAATGTTCATATAATTAGTAATTACATGTAGGCATTTTGCTTATTTATTTACTAATTATTTAATTTATTGTTACATGTGCATAATGGCAACGAAAAAAAGAAAGTTTTCTGAAGATTACCTTGGGTTTGGATTTACCTCCATAGAAAAATACGAGTTACAATTGCCTCAAGGCATTTGAAGCAGCAACATCCTACTCTGATATTGAAAACGAAAGAGGAAGTTATCACACAGGTGTATCGCAGCATCTCAAAGCTTCATTTGAAATAGCTTTTGTGATAGCAAAGCAAAAGCAACCTCATACTATCGGTGAAGAATTAATAAATCCATGTGTCCTAAAAGTCACGCAGAATTTTAGGAGAAGATGCAGATCAAAAAATAACACAGTCAAGCGTAGAATCGATGACATTGCAGCAGACATAAAGTCACAAATAATTAACAAAGTAAGATCATCGCCATTTTTTGCAATTAGTTGCGATGAATCTACCGACATCGTTAATTGTGGGCAGTTAGTAGTTTATGTTCGTTTCATCGGTGGAGATATCATTCAAGAAGAGATTTTGAATTCCTAGTCTTTGACAGCAGGTACCACATCTGAAGATATATTTAATTCAATATCAAATTGTGTTGAACCAAATTGTTTGGTTTGGAAGAAAGTCATTGGACTTTGCACACCTGCAATGATAGGTGTACGATCGGGCTTAGCTAAAAAGCTCAAGGAACAAAATCTCTCAATGGTTAGTACATATTGTGTTATTCATCGACAAGCTTTGGTTTCCAAAACATTGCCACAGAAATTACGCCAAACTTTGGACTCGGCTATAGGGATTGTAAACTATACTAAGTGACATATAAATCCGAACACCCAGTTTAAATGGTTTTATTTTAATAAAAGTTGGTGAATGTATTTATCTTACTGTAAATTCAATTCAATTCAATTCAATTCAATTCAATGGACTTTATTGTAACACATACATAATTATGTATCCTTACAAATGGCGAAGTCTGGCCAATGGCCATTTATACTTAACCATAAATGTCAATGCTTATTACTACCTTCAAATAAAATAAAAAAAAAACTGAAAAAGAAAGAAAAAGAAGAATAATAGTAAAAGAAGAATTAATAAATATGACATAATGCGTACGATTAGAACAAAAAACATAATACGTACGATTCAAAGAGAGGACAATAACCTAAGAGCTCAATAAGTAGTTTTTATATTTTTTTTAGAAAAGTTGCTGATGAAACATTGTTCGAAAGAGTTGATCAATTTCACCGCATTATACGTAAAAGACCGTTGAAAAATGGCTGTCCTATGTTGTGGCATTGTCAGGAGATTAATGTTGCGCGTATTCAAATTGTGAATTAAATTCCTACGAACAAGCTTTTGCATAAGATAAACGGGAACAGAAGTTTTTAATATTTTTACGTCAAATGTAACAAAGTTGTATTTGAAAAGATCAGAAAGTTTCAACCAATTCATTGAAGATATTGAGTGAGAAACATGATCGTACCTTCTTAAATTGTTTATGTAACGACTACATGAGTTTTGAATTTTTTGCAGTCTGTATTTTGTGATTTCATCCAGACAGGGATAATAAACTATGTTGCAGTAAGCGATTTTACTGAGTATGAGTGACTCGCATAACATTTTCTTAATTTTTCTATTTAAAACAGTTTTACTTGCATATAGAAGCCTGAGTCTAAAATAACTAGACTTACACACATAGCCAACATGCTCCTGAAATCTGAAATCTTCATCCAAGTACAAACCTAAATTTTTTGCAGAATGGGAAAATATTAGGATACTATTATTTATTGATAAATTTAACTTTGATTTGAGGAAAGTACGTTTTTTCTTGGAGCAAAAAAGTATAGCTGTCGATTTCGATGCGTTTAGACGTAAATTATGTTTTTCAGCATATGTGCATAAGTATTGCAGATCTTGATTGATAAGGTTGTTAGCTAAATGGTAGTTGTTCGGACAGAAATTATGAAAAACCTGCATATCATCAGCATATGATTGACTAGAACAATGTTGAAGGGTGTTGGAAATGTCAAAGATGTATATAAGGAATAAATAACAAGTGAAAAAATGTTCAGCCTTATCAGTTGGACATTCCGGTTTTTATACTGCTTTTTTTAATTCACTAACGCTCTAAAAATGAATATTTCAGCCGCAGTAAAGAATCAACGTTGGCGGATTTTGGTTCTTGACATCCTTTACGATCGGTTACGATGCCTAGAGTACGGAGACCTGTACGATTTCGTCAACTTAGTGAGTTTGATAGGGGCCATATAGTGGGACTTCGGGAAGCTGGACTTTCTTTTCGGGCAATTGCAGTTAGAGTGCAAAGAAGTGTAGACACTGTGGTTAGGTGTTGACAGGCATGGCTTCGAGAAGGCCGTACGCAAAGAGCAAGGAGCACTGGACGCCGCCGTAGAACAACAGACCGTGAAGATCGCCGCCTAAGATTATTGGCCTTAAGGGACCGTTTCTCCACTACCAGGTCCATTGCAAATGAATGGTTTGCAGAACACGGAAGACTTATTGGCATGCGAAGTGTTTACCGACGAATGAGAAGTTTTGGCTTGTTTTCATACCGGCCACACTGGGTCCTCCCTTTAACTCGAGAACACCGAGCGGCTTGAGTGGTGCAGACAACGGTCACTCTGGGATCAGGAATGTAACAGTACTGTCTTTAGTGACGAGTATCGATTTTGTTTAGGCATGCACGATGGTCGTGCCAGGGTTAGAAGGCGACGTGGTGAAAGGAGGAATCCGCAGTTTTTTGTTGAAAGACATGTTCATCACACTGTTGGAGTTATGGCTTAGCTTATGGTTCCAGGTCACCTTTAATCTTCATCAGAGGTAACATGAACGCGCAGCGTTATATCCACGAAGTTCTAGAACCCCATCTTTTACCCTATCTTGACACCCTGGCAGATCCAACTTTCCAACAAGATAATGCCCGACCACATGTTGCCAGAGTCACAATAGACTTCTTTCAACATAATGATGTCACATTGTTACCATGGCCACCAAGATCTCCCAAGTTATCCCCAATTGAGCACGTGTGGGATATGATGGGTAGGAGATTGCTCAATTTGCAACGTCCTCCTCAGACTCTAGAAGCACTTCGAGAGGAGTTGGTGGTTGCCTGGAATGAGATACCACAGGAGGACATTGACCACCTGATCAGAAGCATGCTTAGGCGCGTTGGAGAATGCGTAGCACATCAGGGTGCATCCACACATTATTAAAGGCAAAGGGCTTTAAAGCAGTGAAATCATTTTGAAATTTTTATCATTTACTTATTATACTTCATTAAGTACTTATACAAAATTTTATGAAAATAAAACCATTTAAACTGTGTGTTCGGATTTATATGTCACTTAGTATATATCAACAGCAGCGCTTTGAACAGTCGGTTATTTACTTTACTTTGCGAGGATCTCGATTCTGATCACAAAGTTCTTCTGTTCCACATAGAAGTAAGCTGACTGTCCAAAGGCAACATGTTGCTCGCCTTTATGAATTCAAAGAAGAGGTAATTATTTTTCTTGAGTTCAAAGAAAAATCCAATTTCTTGACAATGCTTAGAGATAACACATTTCAAAGGAGGCTGGCTTATTTAACTGACATACATATTTGACTCCTTGAATGAGCTAAACTTGAATTAAAATAAAAGTACTTGTACCTATATAATATGTGTTTTTATTTATTTATTGAAACAGTAAAGGGGAGCCTGAAAATATAATTTATAGTCCGAGATGCCTCAACAAAAAAAAAATAACGGGAAACCCTGCTCTAGAGGCTATGTTCTGTTGCATGATTTTCAATAGAATTTAGACCCGCTATTATTTGTCTATAACACTGATCAACAGCCAAAAAATATCCTAAATAAAATCAACAAAATATTACTATTTTTCATGTGCTAAAACCGGAATGAAACTTATTTTTTCAATATTAGTTCAAGTTTTAGAGATACGGTAATTATATGTGTTCCTGCTGTGACAGCGTTAATATACTGTAATTCACAAGAATGCACGTGCTACATTTTTATATTCGGCAAGGAAAGATGATGTAATCGGCATGATTGTGTTACGTTATACATACGTGTACATTATATTGTTTTATATTACCCATTTTTTCCTCAGTTGGCTGACAGCGTTCATGCAAGATGTCTCGAAAGTGTGTAAACAATCCAGATCAGTTTTGTTACGTGTGTAGTGATGTGACTTTTGCGTCTCAGAGACGGTTTATTACTCCACTAATAACAAAGGCATATCAGCTTTATTTCGGTTGTAAACTAGGTGATCAAGACAAAGTGGTAATACATGTGCTTCAAGTCTGAGGAGCTGGTTAAATGGCAAAAAACGGTCTATGCGCTTTGCTGTCCCAATGGTTTGGAGAGAGCTTACAAATCATATTAATGATTGTAACTTTTGCATGGTACCTTGTGTTGGACAAGCCACAGGTATGTCTAAGAAAAAAAAATCGGTTATTAACTACCCAAACATACCATCTGCGATGAGACCTGTGCCTCACAGTGACGAAAATCCTATTCCAAAACCCCCAGAATCCTACACTTGCGAATCAGAAAACGAATCAGATCATGGCGATCGAGTGATTCGTCAGGAAGAAGATATGTCATCAACGTCAAGAGATCCTGATTTTATACCGAGCACGTCATGCCACCAACCGCACAAAATAACACAGTCAGAATTAAATGATCTTGTAAGAGATTTAGAACTTCCAAAATGTAAGGCAGAGTTACTTGGATCAATACTGCAGCAGTGGAACTTGTTAGAAGACGATGTTTCGGTATGTGTTTTTCGTAAACGCCACAAAGACTTGGAACCATTTTTCAATATGGAGAATAACTTGGTTTTCTGCAGTAACATTAACAGCTTACTGGCGGCTTTAAATATAAACTATAACCCAGAAGAATGGAGATTGTTTATAGACAGTTCAACATTGAGTTGAAAGGCAGTGTTATTGCATATTGGAAATATTTTACCATCTCTTCCTGTAGGGTATGCAGTTCACATGAAAGAATCATATGACAATATGAAGTACCTATTGTCATGCATAAAATACGATGAGCACCAATGGCATATTTGTGGCGATTTGAAAGTAGTTGCACTTTTACTTGGGCTACAGCTAGGCTACACAAAGTTTTGCTGTTTTTTGTGTGAATGGGACAGTCGGGCAAAGGCACTTCATTACACCAGACAAAACTGGCCTGTTCGTCAATTCCTAGAGCCAGGTCAAAAAAATGTACAGCATATGCCATTAGTAGATTCGAAAAAAATTTTATTTCCACCACTGCATATCAAGTTGGGCCTAATGAAAAACTTTGTCAAGGCATTAGATAGAGATGGGTCAGCTTTTCAATGCCTGCGTCAGAAATTTCCAAGACTAAGTGAGGCAAAGGTTAAAGAAGGTATTTTTGTTGGGCCACAGATTCGAAATATTTTGAAAGATACACAGTTTGAAAACACTTTAACAGGTATTGAAAAAACTGCTTGGAATGATTTCCGTCTGGTGGTCACTAATTTCTTGGGAAATAGAAAAGCTGACAACAATAAAACCCTTGTCAAAAATATGCTGTTATCGTATCAAAAGATGGCCTATAATATGTCTCTTAAGATACATTTCCTACACTCACACCTGGACTTTTTTCCTGACAATTGCGGAGCCGTAAGTGATGAGCACGGCGAACGTTTTCATCAGGATATTTCAACAATGGAAAAAAGGTACCAGGGAAAGTGGAATCCTTCCATGCTTGCAGACTACTGTTGGACTCTTGGTAGAGATGCTCCAGAAACGATTCATAAAAGAACAGCAAAAAGACAGCGCATATAGTGATTCTTATAAGTATATGAATCTTGTTACTTTTTTTAATATATCCTTAAAAATAAAAAGTTTTTTTTCTAGACCGCAACTAAGTTTTTTATTTCATTGTCATTTTTGGATTCAGCGCCCCAAAATTAACAAAGAAGTGCACTTTTCCCACAAGATACAATTAAAAACAAAAATTTGTTGTCCAGTGAATCTACGATACTTACATGTTTTTCTGCATTTGTCGTGTGCTAACTCTCTTCTACATCTATTCACCCAGCACTGTGCTATGAACTCCAGTTCTTCGTTATATGTCTAAGAAATTCAGAATAGAAAATACAGTTCTCATCAAAAACGATTCTATTGTACCTGTACTAACTATCTTAATCTGCATACAAATTACTAGGAGATAATAACTGCTATCAGAAACGAAACAAATAATTTTTTACAACTGTTGATTCACGTAACACCTGTTTTGTTTAACACGTCTTGCAGTTGAAAATGATATATGAATAGCATCGTAGCAGTAACCGAACTAAACAAACTAGTTCCTCTCAGTCTAAAGCTGACCAAGACCTTGACAACTGACGGTGAGTGTTCATTGCTTCACGTATTATCCGCACAAGTTTGCTTTTTTCTCACATATGTCATTACACCCATGATAATTAGCTCGCTGTTAGCAAGATGCTTAGCACGTTCGATGGCAAACGTTCTAAGCTTTCACTAAAACAACTGCTAATTCTGAAGAGAATATAAAATTCAATATTTCCTATCATTCTCCTGCAAGTTATATGTAAAAATAGTTTTACCAGTGCATTTATGTTACTAGCAGGTGGTTGACCAGTTCCCCTCCTTTCGATTCCGTTAGCCACGTAATTTCTTAGATGGTTGTGGATGTCAAGGATGAACTTCTTCTCTGGTTCGGAAAATTTTACTTTCCGGAACTCAGCACCGCATTCTGGATCGGGACCGCAGCTCTGCAAATAAAATTATTTTATCTGCATCTGAAATATCCAGATGCTCTCCACAAAATTTCATCTTTTGGGAAAACAGTTTTCCATTTACTTTTCGAAGAATATGCCCCTGCATTTCAGGAAAATTTCCAAAAAAAAAAGGAGTTTTTGAAACGCCAAAAAACGAAATTTGATCGGATTTTATCTTTTCATTTTTTACTGCTATCTCCACACTAGATCTAACGTATGTCCCAAAAGTTTTGGCACAGAGTAGAATAGACCACGCCACATAATTCGATAGTATAGTTTAGTTAAGTAATGAGCTGTAATTTATGATAACTAGTTAGTGCTTAAATAAATTTCTTCATTAAAAAAAATCCTAGAAACATTTTGTGCCCAAACTCTTGGGATATACGTTATTTGACCGCTGTATTATAATTCTAGTCTAGAAAAATACGTTTTGATAATACTCTTAATATCATAAATAAATAAACACAGAAACTGATAGCTTCTAGAAGCAGCACATTGCAAATGTGTGTAATTTAAATTCCTAAAAAATCTCAATTTCCTGGTAGATGCATGACTAACTTGAGAGGTTGATTATATGGGTGGTATTCAATCACACAATAGTTAAAATAATCATGACTGCATCACTTCTGTCACGTTACAAACTGTTGAAATTGATACTATATTATGATGGAATGTAAATTGTAATTGAACGTATAATTGTTGCTACAATGCCAAGTTCATCATGATCCAGTGATTTTTTCAGCTACTGCTTGACACAGATTACTCTGAGATGACTCAAATTGCCTATCATAATTCAGGAAATGAAGGGTACTATAAAAGTTTTGCAATACAGCTTTATTTTTTTATGCATAAACCAGTCCTTAAAGCAACTCTGCCAATCAACAGACGTTCTACTGGCGACTACTATGTACCCATGGACATGTCTCAACATGCAGTAACTTATACGAGCCCCTTCCCACTTCAGTTGGCCCACATCATTTGTACCAAAATATGCCTTAATAAACTAAACATGACGAAACCATTTACTTCTAAAACAATTTATTTTCTCAAAAACATTTTAAATACACTCTAGTAAAAAAAAACATATTTGAAATCACTTAGACCTATAACTAATAGAACATCTGAACAAATAAACAATGTGCGAATAAATGCGCGAAGTTAACAAAGCAACAATTGAAAGATTACCATTGAGTAACATCACCTTTATTTTTTAATACGGGGCATAGTGTTAACCAAGTTTTGGCAAAAATTTGGTGTAAAACAATCCCATATTTCTTCTCTTGAAGCTTTTGTCTCTTCTCTCTAATTTCCATTACTTAAATTAAAATATGTACGAAAAACCGAATATCTAAAAATTAAATTTATTTGTTAAGTAAAAATTATTTAGGGAAAAAATTTTAATTTTACGTTGATAATTGTTTTTTTATGATGGGTAAAATAAAATATTTTTATATTTTGGGAATTTTAAATATAAATTAATTTTCGAAAATAAATAAAGTTAATTTATTCAGGTAATAAACAGGTAAAAATAATTTTTTTATTAGCTTGCTAGGGGGTTAAAAAATTACTAAATAGTTTTATTAAGAATAACTTGTTAGCTTAATGATAAGCTAAATGAGTTAATTTTAAAAATTTTAACTTGTTAAGGTAATAATAATTGGTTTAAATGATTTTATTAAGAATTGCTTGTTAGAAGAATAATAACTTGATTAAAATAATTTTATTAGGAATAATTTGATAGTTAAAATGTTAAAAGATTAAGTAATTTTAAATATTTTAAGGAGAAAATTAATAATATTTTATTTAATTTATGTTTTAATATTTAATTTTATAGAATAAGTTAAAATTGATTAAATTTTTGTGTTAAATGAAGCATGTACTGTGATTTTTTTAATAAATTAATAAATTAAATTTATGAGGAATTTAACTTTTATATGAATAATGTTAATGTTAATTTTTAATTTAAATAGTCAATAAATTATGGAATTTATCGAGAGTATGAAAATAGTTAATTTTATGATAATGTTTTTTTTTCTTAAAAAAAATAAGGCTTTTTAGCCTAAAAATTAATTTATTCTTTTTTTTTACATGCAATTTTCTTTCTTCGGTGATTGTACGAGCAGGATGTTTTCGTAGAACCATTTTCATCTCGTGCCACAAAGTTTCAATACGTGACCGATCTGGACTGCTAGAAACCCAATTCAAAAGTGGTACATTATTTTCTTCCATCCATTTTATAACATTTTTTGAGGTATGGCACGCTGCACCATCTTGCTGAAACACAAAATCTTGGCCGGATGTCAAACATTCTTCGATCACTGGTGAAAGCGATTCTTCTGAAATTGCCAAATATTTGTTTGTATCCACATTTCCATCAATAAAATGAAGTTTTCCTACTCCGTTTGATGACATACTGCCCCAGACCATAATGGATGCTGAAAATTTCACTTTTCTCTTCAGACAGTCAACATGGAATGCCTCATTTTTTTTTGCGAATAACTCTACTGCGACTGTCACCAACACAAACTTCGAATCGGGCCTCATCATTCCTTTGTATTGCACACCATTGTTGAGGTGTCCATTGTCTATGTTCTTTAGCCCATCTAAGCCGATTTTTCGTTTGCAGTGAAGTTAATAGAGGCTTTTCTTTGGCCTATAAACAAGTTGTGCAACTTTAGGGTTTTACTTCACTTTTTTTTATAAGAAAACCTACCTTGCAAGTGCTAAATCCCAGTTTGTGGGCCTCTCTATGAGTCGTGGACCTCGAAATTCTCCTTCCAACAGCGTCACTCCACAGATCACTTAATTGTAAATAACTGGCGCGCCTGTTTTTCACGATTATTCTTCTTAATGCTCTTCGGTCGGCATTTGTGATATTACTTTTTTTCACATATCGTGGCTTAATATTAACTGAACCAGTTACGTTATATCTTCTAACAATATTTCTGACACTGTACCGCGATAAGTCTAATAAAGTTGCAATTTCTGAGTTTGATTTCCCAGAATTAAAAAATTTTATTATCAGTAACCGAATTTTCTCACTAATAACCTTTCCTCTACCCATTTTGAAAACCTTAACTACCCAAAACTATTTTAAACGTATTCTGACAACTGTGATTAATAAGAACAATTGTCATGGCTTTTATTTTTCACAGCCACCTATGCGTTATAGACTTATTTTGCATTGAAATGAAAATAGGTTGATATGCTGTAATTGCATCATGTGTTATTTTTATGCTGCAAATTTGATTAGGGAGTGATAAAGTTGGTGTTTTCTACTATATATTATCAAAACATTCATTGTTCATATTTTAAACCCATAACACCCTGCCACATTTTCATTATTTGTGTTTGATAAGAAAAAAACTAAGATTTCAATAGTTGGGCCAACTGAAGTGGGAAGGGGCTCGTAAGTACCCTTTGTAATAACCTGACAATGTTTGGGATTGGACCAAATTTGTTCTTTATAAAAAATCAACGCGATTCACTTTTGTAGATCTATCTGTCGGTGTGTATGTGAGCTGTGCCAGAAACGCTGGCGTCGTTGCTGAGATACGGGTCATTCAAGTTCATCTATTTTAATCCCTATACTCCACATTTCTCTTTCTCGAACTACTTGAGTGATTCAGACGAAGTAGTGAGTCGACGGTTTAGATAAAGATACTTAATCTGCATTGATTATATCCGAATCGACGCTATCAAATTTTTCTACGTGATATTTCGGGGCTTAACTAAGCATACCACTGACTTCTTTGACAGTGCGTTCAAGGAACTTTCAAATTAAAATATATTTTCCCCTACATGTAAACCATTAGTTTGAGAATTCGCAACTAGGAAAGTTTGTCGAATAATAAGACTGCAGAATTAAGCAGGAGTGTATGTATTATATTTTGCTCTTGATTTGTGTTTACACATTCCACATCCCACTCTACGAAGGTCGCTGCTTTAATTTTAACAATTTTGTTACCATTCACAGCAAACATTTTTAACTAATTTTAATATTATATTTATTCGTATTTTATTTTTGTCTTACTAATTTTAATATTTGCTTTTAACCTGTTTATGCCTTACAAACAAGCATGTATGATTTTACTGTAGCTCAGTACTTTTTTTTAAGCGTGAGCTACGTCTG
Source organism: Acanthoscelides obtectus (assembly GCA_963669975.1). Lineage (NCBI taxonomy): Eukaryota > Metazoa > Arthropoda > Insecta > Coleoptera > Chrysomelidae > Acanthoscelides > Acanthoscelides obtectus. The sequence continues at coordinate 16,733,431 of CAVLJG010000007.1, read as the reverse complement.
GATACGTTTCGTCTGTCTTTTTTACTTTTATGATCTATTATTGTTAATTATTGACAAGCAAGTAGTATTCGTCGTTTTCTGCTAGTGACTACAACCACCAAAGTTGGTCAGTGCGTGAGTGCAAACTACGTAATGTGTTACTAAATCTGTTGATAAACTATAATGATATAGGCATATTCGAATGACAAAAATACGATAGTCACACTCAAGTTTTTTCTTTCGTGCCATTGCTTCGATTTGTCAATGTTATGCCCGTTCATGCAACAATATTTGGAATTGTACAATGTTGATAAGCTATACTAACTTTAGTGCCGCAAGCTGTACAACTCGTTGCAAGATGATCTTAAAGACCTGTTACTTATCAACTTCAAAAAAAGATTGAAGTACTTGCTGAACAGTTAGTTGATGTCGTAGTTACTTAGTCCCTGGCTATGAATTAGGTTCATGACATATACTAAGTGACATAATAATCCGAACACCCAGTTTAAATGGTTTTATTTTAATAAAATTTTGTATAAGTACTTAATGAAGCATAATAAGTAAATGATAAAAATTTCAAAATGATTGCACTGCTTTAAAGCCCTTTGACCTTTAATAATGTGTGGATGCACCCTGATGTGCTACGCATTCTCCAACGCGCCTAGGCATGCTTCTGATCAGGTGGTCAATGTCCTCCTGTGGTATCTCATTCCAGGCAACCACCAACTCCTCTCGAAGTGCTTCTAGAGTCTGAGGAGGGCGTTGCAAATTGAGCAATCTCCTACCCATTATATCCCACACGTGCTCAATTGTGGATAAGTCGGGAGATCTTGGTGGCCATGGTAACAATGTGACATCATTATGTTGAAAGAAGTCTATTGTGACTCTTGCAACATGTGGTCGGGCATTATCTTGTTGGAAAGTTGGATCTGCCAGAGTGTCAAGATATGGTAAAAGATGGGGTTCTAGAACTTCGTGGATATAACGCTGCGCGTTCATGTTACCTCTGATGAAGATTAAAGGTGACTTGGAACCACAAGCTTTAGCACCCCAAACCATAACTCCAACAGTGTGATGAACATGTCTTTCAACAAAAAACTGTGGATTCCTCCTTTCACCACGTCGCCTTCTAACCCTGGCACGACCATCGTGCATGCCTAAACAAAATCGAGACTCGTCACTAAAGACAATACTGTTCCATTCCTGATCCCAGAGTGACCGTTGTCTGTACCACTCAAGGCGATTACGTCGGTGTTCTCGAGTTAAAGGGAGGACCCAGTGTGGCCGGTATGAAAACAAGCCAAAACTTCTCATTCGTCGGTAAACACTTCGCATGCCAATAGGTCTTCCGTGTTCTGCAAACCATTCATTTGCAATGGACCTGGTAGTGGAGAAACGGTCCCTTAAGGCCAATAATCTTAGGCGGCGATCTTCACGGTCTGTTGTTCTACGGCGGCGTCCAGTGCCCCTTGCTCTTTGCGTACGGCCTTCTCGAAGCCATGCCTGACAACACCTAACCACAGTGTCTACACTTCTTTGCACTCTAACTGCAATTGCCCGAAAAGAAAGTCCCCTATACGGCCCTATCAAACTCACTAAGTTGACGAAATCGTACAGGTCTCCGTACTCTAGGCATCGTAACCGATCGTAAAGGATGTCAAGAACCAAAATCCGCCAACGTTGATTCTTTACTGCGGCTGAAATATTCATTTTTAGAGCGTTAGTGAATTAAAAAAAAGCAGTATAAAAACCGGAATGTCCAACTGATAAGGCTGAAAATTTTTTCACTTATTTACAGTAAGATAAATACATTCACCAACTGTTATTAAAATAAAACCTTTTAAACTGGGTGTTCGGATTTATAAGTCACTTAGTATATTAGCGCACTGATTATTTCCGAAAAATATTTCGATGATCTCAACCCTTTCTGCTGTGGAATACGAGTACACCATGGTTAATGTATGTAATAAAGCGTTACAAGTTATTTTAGCAACAAAGTTTGGTCAAATCAATCGCAAACTATTTACTAAATTCCTATTAAAAATAAGTACGAGATACTTCCTTATCTTTGTTCAAGAAATAACTTTTTTGTCACAAAAAAACGCTCCAATAGCTATTTTCAACAACAAAATGATAAACAAACCATGGACGTAGTGAAGAAAAGTATTTACTTATTAAGTAAATTCTTTTAGTCAAATTTCTTCTGAAAGTAGTACAAACTAATCTGATGTACCTATTAAAGTCTACTTTAAGCTTCAAATCAATAAATCTTCAAAAATACTGAACTGAAGGTCATGTATTTTACATCATTATAAAGGGAATTGAAAGACCTTTAAAATAAGGTATCACTCGACCCCCCTTTCCATTTAAGATTTTAGAGTTGGTGTCACCCCCCGCCCAGGGGGCTGCACGTGTTAACGTGATTTTTTTCCAAACTTGTGTCCGCGTCGAAAACAAAATCGACGGGTCTGAGCGTTTTTCCAACAAAAAACTGAGCTGCCAGTAAATGCGTCTGTTTCGTTTTCGATGCGCCACCCTGTATAAATGGTACTTACAGTGTATGTACAATTTTCATAATTATTGTGTAAATTGTTAATGTCACTAGTTTAAGGTGTAATTATTCACTTGGTTGGTAAATTGATGCAAATAATCTCTCATATACTATTAGAGCTATGTACAGATTCCTTTGTTCTCTCCCTCGAAGATCAAAACTGGGTTCGGATGTATTAACATCCTCACTTTTGGATCTCAGAAAAGTGAGCGGAGCTAATCTACATCTGTATAGATGCTTCCATATCTGCTGCAAGAGATAAACCTAGAATACGTGTACGTCTGCAAAGGAAATAACCCCAAAATGGGCCTAACGCTTAAATTTCCGGGGGTACTGCAGGACTATAGCGGAATACAAGAAGAAGAAACAGGTCATACTGACTTTCGTGTTTTAAAGCTCAGAACGATATTGGATTGCCATTTGGATTGCACAACGCAAAGATAAAATGATGTTTTAAGAAGTATTGTACTCGTAATGAGATATTATGTTTTTTTGTTGTTTTATGACATGTAAATCACGAAACACCATGTCACTCATTTCCATCTGTCTGTCCGCGAATATCATAATATGCCAAGGACGCAAAATCTTTATAGTTTTTGAAAATCGGTCCAGTGGCGGCAGAGAAAAGGGCCTACAAGGAAAAACAAAAAACCCTGATCATTTTTGAAAAACATTTTAGAGGTATCTCAATTTTTTGTACTGGTACATTTATACGCTCTAAACATTGATAATTCTGCGAACCTGTTAGACATATTTCACACATCAAAGATTTCTCTTCATTCATTAGCAGATTCGGGTTTAAAAGCTTCGATCAGTACTTCAAACTTTATCGCTCGAAAGGTTGGAAATGATTTCTGTTGATTGAAAAAAGCTACCCTCGTTTAAGTTGGAATTTTAAAGAATTAAATTGTCCTCAAGGCAAGCAAATGACACCGTCTTTCTGGTACATGAGTAGCCTGTATGTCATACCTTTATTTGGCGTCGTTTCATCAAAATCTCTATATACAATGTTTATATAACTCATGATGGTGGTGAAGGTCAAACAGATTTAGCTCCTATGAGGTTTACACCGAGCAAAATGTCAGAATAAAATTGATCGTGGGATTTTAACATGTCCATATTTATGTTTATTGCACTATCATAATGCGAATCTCACGGCATTAATGTTTAATTTTTATAATTGAATGTTTTTAAAATACATCTGCTCAGTAGTAATCAGTTCACACCACGGGTTAGCGTAAATTCATTGTTTTGATTATGTTTGTGGGAATTTATCATAACGGGTGATTTTTTAAGAGGTATAGGATTTGATTTTCAAAAAAAACACAAAAAATTTGAAACAACGATTAAATATTTATTTGAGTCGATAGAACGGTTGATATAATTTAATGTTTAAAGATTATTTCATGTAAATGTTGGCCGCGGCTCCGCTTTAGATGGCCCATGCGCAAGATCCAATTTTGGCACACTCTCTCCAACATATCGGCCGGTATCTCACGAATAAATGCTTCAATATTGGCTTCCAGTGCGTTAATCGTTGCTGGTTTATTCCTGTAGACATTAGCCTTAACATGGCCTCACAAGAAATAGTTGAACAGCGTTAAATCACACGATCTAGGCGGCCAGTTGACGGGCCCCCAACGTGAGATAAACTGTTCACCGAACTCGCCTCTCAATAGGGCCATTGTTTCGTGTGCGGTGTGGCATGTAGCACCGTCTTGTTGAAACCACATGTCAGCCAAGTCTAGCTCTTCCATTTTGGGCAAAAAAAAGTTTGTTATCATCGCACGGTAGCGCTCGCCATTCACAGTTACGTTCCGAGCATTGTCGTCTTTGAAGAAGTACGGCCCGATGATGCCACCGGCCCATAATCCACACCAAACAGTGATTTTTTCGGGATGCATTGGTAGCTCTTGCAATGCTTCTGGCTGGTCTTCACTCCAGGTGCGGGAATTTTGCTTGTTAACGTACCCATTCAACCAGAAATGAGCTTCGTCGCTGAACACAATTTTTCGATAAAAATGTGGATCTTCCTCCAACTTTGCCAGCGCCCATTCACCAAATTGGAAACGTTTTGGGAGGTCGTGTGGCTTCAATTCTTGCACCAACTGTATCTTATAAGGTTTGACACCCAAATACTGTCGCGCAGTAACAGAGGCCCAATTGCTGCGAACGGCGGCGAATCGACATTTCACGGTCATCACTAACACTGGCGGATACAGCCGCAATATTTTCTTCATTCCTCACTCTACGTCTGCGTGTTGGTGGTTTAATGTCCAATAATGGAAACTGGGTTCGAAATTTAGTCACAAGCTTCCGAATAGCTCCCTCAGTAGGCCGACCAAATTGCCCATAAATTGGAAGCAGTGCTCGATGCACTCTCTTAACCGAGCATGAATTTTGATAGTAAAATTCAATAATTTGCAAGCGTTGTTAGTTCGTAAGTCGATTCATGGTTAAATTATAGACCAAACTGAACAAGTTTGACAATGACACAAGACACGATTCACGCGTCATCTGTCAAAAACAGTGTTGCCAAAAAGATACTAGCAAAAAAATCACCCATTAGAATGGTTGCTACAACTGATTTGTGATCATACTAGCTGTTACCCGCTGTTCGTACGCGTTTTTGGGCATAGCTATAATTGCAATGTATTCATAAATTGAGAGTCAACTTGCGTGCTGGGTAAATTTCGTTATTTAATTAAAAAATAAAATCCATCACACTCGGTTCAGTCGTTTCGGCGTTAAAATAGAATATACATACTTTCACATTTATAATATTAGTAAGGATTTTTATAATTGCATACAGGGTGTTAATAAAATATGTAGACAAACTTTAACCATCGAATCCTTGGTAAATTTGAAGACTAAGTGTTCATATGAACATGGGTCCTCAACGGCTTCGTTTTCAAGCTAGAACATATTAGCACTAAAGGAAATGATATTGTTCTAAAAAATTATAAAAGAATGGAACGTATTTTATTTAAATTAAGTATGTGGTGAATATCGCATGATTTACAATTATTGTTCTCATACCCTCCATGTACGTAGATACGGATAATGTTATCCAGCACTTTTTGGAAAAAAATAGCAAGACATTGATTTGTTTTGACTGTTGACCTTCTAAATAATTTTTTTTCTAAAAATACAGGATAATACTATTTTCATCCACGTTCATATTGAGCCTCAGCAACTTGTAAAACATGCAAAATTCATCATAGGTTATACCAACTGTTCTATAAATACGTTTCATTATTCATAGAAATATTTGGAACATTACTCCTATTTCTTTAGTGATAGTGCTCTAGTTCGAAAAGAAAGCCGTTACGGACTTATGTTCATATGAACATTTAGCCTTTAAATTGACCAAGGATTCGATGCTTAAAGTTTGTCTACATACTTTACTAACACCCTGTATATTATCTCGAAATATACCGTAACATAAATATGTATCAACTGTGTTTGGAAAAGATATTAGGATTCAACTCCATAATCCAAAAGATGCTTTCAAAGTCAATTTCTATATGCATACAGCAGAATCGCTATTGAAGAATTTCACAAGAATATTCCAACTGAATTTGATCATATTAGTGGTGCTTTTGAACAAATTGAGGAAACTGCATCGCCTACCTCTGGTACATAAGACCCTTCTCCTCAAAGCGCCAGAGGTATCTCTACGATCGAAGAGCCTCTAGGACTAAACGCATCTTACTCATCCCGCGGAGTTCGAGAACATTGTTCACACGTAGCTTCTCGTACTGAGCACCCAAGATATATACTCGTAAGTGCTTTTCAACTGAGTATAAAGTATCCAGCCTAAGCAACTTTAAAAAAGGTTAAAAATGACCTTAAAGCCATCGGATGGCTAGAATTTAGGGGAGACCGGGGCTGGTTGTCACATGGATTGGTTGTCACAATTGTTAAATCTCAGCAGCTCCGCAAGATGTAGTTGCCTGGCGCGCTACACATCGTTTCCGCATCCGCGCACAACACTTGTATTCAGTACGAAAGTTGTCGTTGGTAGATTAAGGTCGCACGCACAAAAATAAACAAATCGCCTAAATTTTTCGTTTGCCACATAATTTGGTGTTTTCAAGACTACATTTGATAATAAAAAGAACTGTTGCATTTATTTTGCTCTTCAATAATCCGAATAAGACATAACGTAAGTATTTACTTTGAATTTGTTAATTTAGTGACGCTATCTAACCTTAAAAATTAATTATCTAGTGGGACAGGTTGTCTCAAATTAGGGGGTGCCTCTTGTCACATGTGACAACCAGCCCCCACACTAAACGATTAGCTTTGCACATCATTCTACGTAGGTATATGTATACAATGTATTTTTTTAATATTTTCAGGTTACAGAAGCATGGTTCGAAATTTCAAAAGGGAGACTGAGAAGGGCAAAGCACCGCCTGACGTACTTTTAGGAGCTGCTAGGTTAGTGAGATTAGGATCCTCAATAAGAAATGCGGCAGCTGACTTCAAAGTAAATTACCGTACTTTAGCAAGATACTGTAAGAAAATTCCAGAGTCTGAATTACTTGATGATCGAGTTGTTGCGCCGTCAATTTCAGTTGGCTACATCAAAAATCATTTAGTATTTGAGCCTGAACTTGAAAATCGTCTAGTGGAATATGTACTCAAAGCATCTGATATTTATTTTGGATTATCACCCAAGGAAGTACGTGGACTGGCATATGTTTTTGCTAATGCTATTTCCTTGAAAATGCCGGAAAATTGGAAGCTCCATAAAATAGCTGGTCCTGACTGGCTTAGTGCGTTTCTGAAACGTCATCCTGTACTGTCTAATTATTAGCAAACCGGAAGCAACTAGTTTAGCAAGAGCCAGTAGTTTCAATAAAACGGACGTCAACACATTTTTTGATAATTTAGCTTTAGTTATGGAAAAATATAAATTTGTGCCTCACGAAATCTGGAACATGACGAACCTGGGATTACAACTGTCCAAAGACCCGACCGCGTTGTTGCCAGAAGAGGATTCAAACAGGTTGGTTCGATAGTTTCATCAGAAAGAGGAACTCTTGTTACTTTAGCAAGTGCAGCATCAGCTATTGGAAATTCCATACCTCCTTTTCTCATTTTTCCACGGGTACATTTCAAACCACATTTTTTAAATTCGGCTCCTCCTGGCTCACAAGGTTCAGCAAACCCATCAGGTTGGATGAAAGAGTCTCATTTCTTGGAGTTTCTTAGATTTTTTCACCTTCATATGAAAAGTACTGTGGACAGACCGTGCCTGCTTTTACTAGATAACCATGGATCACATCTGAGTATAGACGGACTGAATTTTGCCAAAGCAAATGGCATTGTCATGCTCCCTTTTTACCCTCACTGTTCACATAAACTTCAACCTCTTGACAGAGCCGTTTTCGGCCTTTTTAAGAAATATGTAAATACTTCCTGTGATGCTTGGGTTTTAAATAATCCCGGTAAGACCATGACTATATACGACATACCTTCAGTGGTCTCTATTGCATACCCCCTCGCATTTACTCCCAAAAATATACAGTCTGGATTTCGGGTGTCGGGTGTGTTTCCTTACAACAGAGATATTTTCACGGATGATGACTTTCTTGCGAGCTCTGTCACTGATAGGCCAGATCCGGGTATCTTGAACGAGGCAATAACTGCACCAAACCCGGAAACCTTAAACGAAAAGAAAGTTGGGCCAACTCCAACCATCTTGAACGAAGATGAAACTGTACGTCTGATAAATATTAACACGCAGGAAGCAATAGATAATATAGATAATAATAAACTAGTTTTGATGATCCCTGCTGTAGTAGTTTAGTAAGGCTGTATACCGGAAATATAGTACTTCCAGAAAGTTTAAGACCTTATCCAAAGGCATCGGCAAGAAAAATGAATCGAGTTTCCCGTCGTAAACGAGGGACTGCAATACTCACTGACACTCCAGTAAAGGACGAATTAGAGAAAGAGAAAAATAAATGCTGGTACAAGAAAAAGAGGAACAGGGAAACAGTGAAAAGAGACGTTTTTGATGCAGAAAAATAATGAAGAAATCTAAAAAAATTTAAAAACGCTAGTCCTGTTCAGATAATGAAACTGATGGAGAAGAATGTTTTTGCTTGATTTGTCTTGAACCATTTTCTAACAGCCCGCCAAATGAAGAATGAGTGAAACGCTCATCGTGTAATGGTTGGTCTCATGATGCGTGCACTGATGGACGCGAACTTTACATGTCATAACTGCGATAGTGACTAATTGTAAAAAAAACTCTTCTACTTTTTTCTCATAAAGATTTGGTGTTTAATAAGCATTTTTTGTAATAATAAATATGTTTAAAAGTATGATATCATAATTTATTAATGATCTAAAATACACGTGACCACCAACCCCAAGCAATGTTACATCCAGCCCCAGCAAGGGGCAAGTTGTCACATTTGTTTCTGTATTTTGAAATATTTTAATTTAGTATTGTGAATTATTTTACAGCCTTATCGATTTTACATAGTATTCCCAAAGGATAAACCATATATGTTATGCACCAAATATGTGCATATAACGCTTCAGATCGAATAACAAAAAGAAATACTGAAAATTGTGACAAGCCCCGGTCTCCCCTAACTCCTTTTTCTGAGAAGTGCGATATCTTAAGCTTTTCTTTTTTGGTGATCAATGTCGTGCACTGTGCTATTTAAGTTTGGGTACTTTTTTCTTTATAGTAACTTATGAATTGTGTTTATATCTTTAGGTTAGGTTGAAAAACAGCGTAAGCAGACTGTCCTCCTTTTCGTCACTATTTTGTTTTCTTCTTATTAAGTCTACTGCTTTGTAATGCTGCGACGAATAAAGGTCATTTATTCTTTTTTTATATTTATATTTATTTCAAGAAGCTATTATTCGATTCATGTTGTAATGAGGTGTCATGCTTTCTTTACATGCTATATAATGTTTTCAATACCAAGCTTCACGGTGTTTTCCGATTTATTTTAGGATTTCAGCCCAAATATTCAAACCTATATATACTAAGTGACATATAAATCCGAACACCCAGTTTAAATGGTTTTATTCTAATAAAAGTTGGTGAATGTATTAATCTTACTGTAAATAACAAGTGGACATTCCGGTTTTCATACTGCTTTTTTTTTAATTCACTAACGCTCTAAACATGAATTTAAATTTAAATGTTCAGCCGCAGTAAAGAATCAACGTTGGCGGATTTTGGTTCTTGACATCCTTTACGATCGGTTACGATGCCTAGAGTACGGAGACCTGTACGATTTCGTCAACTTAATGAGTTTGATAGGGGCCGTAGAGTGGGACTTCGGGAAGCTGGACTTTCTTTTCGGGCAATTGCAGTTAGAGTGCAAAGAAGTGTAGACACTGTGGTTAGGTGTTGTCAGGCATGGCTTCGAGAAGGCCGTACGCAAAGAGCAAGGGGCACTGGACGCCGCCGTAGAACAACAGACCGTGAAGATCGCCGCCTAAGATTATTGGCCTTAAGGGACCGTTTCTCCACTACCAGGTCCATTGCAAATGAATGGTTTGCAGAACACGGAAGACCTATTGGCATGCGAAGTGTTTACCGACGAATGAGAAGTTTTAGCTTGTTTTCATACCGGCCACACTGGGTCCTCCCTTTAACTCGGGAACACAGACGTAATCGCCTTGAGTGGTGCAGACAACGGTCACTCTGGGATCAGGAATGGAACAGTATTGTCTTTAGTGACGAGTCTCGATTTTGTTTAGGCATGCACGATGGTCGTGCCAGGGTTAGAAGGCGACGTGGTGAAAGGAGGGATCCACAGTTTTTTTTTGAAAGACATGTTCATCACACTGTTGGAGCTATGGTTTAGGGTGCTATAGCTTATGGTTCCAGGTCACCTTTAATCTTCATCAGAGGTAACATGAACGCGCAGCATTATATCCACGAAGTTCTAGAACCCCATTTTTTACCCTATCTTGACACCCTGGTAGATCCAACTTTCCAACAAGATAATTCCCGACCACATGTTGCAAGAGTCACAATAGACTTCTTTCAACATAATGATGTCACATTGTTACCATGGCCACCAAGATCTCTCGACTTATCCCCAATTGAGCACGTGTGGGATATGATGGGTAGGAGATTGTTCAATTTGCAACGTTCTCCTCAGACTCTAGAAGCACTTCGCGAGAAGTTGGTGGTTGCCTGGAATGAGATACCCCAGGAGGACATTGACCACCTGATCAGAAGCATGCCTAGGCGCGTTGGAGAATGCGTAGCACATCAGGGTGCATCCACACATTATGAAAGGTCAAAGGGCTTTAAAGCAGTGCAATCATTTTTAAATTTTTATCGTTTACTTATTATGCTTCATTAAGTACTTATACAAAATTTTATTAAAATAAAACCATTTAAACTGGGTGTTCGGATTTATATGTCACTTAGTATATATCCAAAACGAGTGATCTGACAAAAATTAGACACTTAAAAACAAAATGTATTCTTGTTTATATTATTATATTTTCTTCAAGAATCAGTTATTCGATTTATGTTGTGATCAGGTGTCCTAGCTTTCTTCACGTGCCATACCTATAATGTTTCCAATATCAAGCTTCACGGTGTTTCCAGATTATTGTATTTATTATATATTATATATTCAAACCTAAATATATCCAAAACGAGTGATCTGACAAAAATTCCTTTAAAACAAAATTTATCGTATATTGAATGATATTTTATAAAATGCACTTCTTGTCTCCGAAAACGCCAGTGGCGGAGAAATATTTCCTACTAGGGGTCCATATATCCCAGTTTCTACGTCGCTGGTTTACTTTAAACCTGGAAACCCTGTGTGTTTATTGTACTCTCTGAACGTCTATGATCTTAACTCAGTATCTTTACGCGCTCCGTAGAGACATTTTCTTAAAAATTTGGTAAATAAAGTTCAGGGGCCCATCTTTTGACCCATATTTATAGGAACTTTTTTTGTTATATTTACATGTACTTTCAACCCCAGAATATTGGCACGTCTTTAAAAAACACGCCATATATTTTAATTAAGCCGCACATGTCAAACCATAGATACGGTAGAAAAGTTGCTTTTTAAATGCATTTAACTCATTTCGTCACGTAAACACACTTACTAGCTATCTGAAACAACACCATACAAATTGTGGGTGAGATACGACTAATTGACTCGTATAATCGAAGGAGTTGGTAAAATAGATGACTGTCAGGTACTGTTTTATAAAAGATTCAGTGTTCTGTCTATCAAAGAGTTCCAAGTACTGGTACCATATGTAATAAATATACAATAAGTATCTATCAAAAAAGCAACTTTGTGAGCCGAGCTATTGTCTGACAGCCTGTATAACCTGGATATGCTTGAAACGTATTCCCAAAGGGACGGTGCGGAACAATCCAAATCAGTTTTTGAAGAAAATTGCGACTCGGGGCAATACTGCATACATGCAAGTTTGCAATGTTGGTAAACCGACTAGTAAGGATGATGGTAAGTACGTTGGTCAATCTTAAACTATTTTATAATGTATACCGAACCCGCACGGGTATCAAGTATCTTGAAAAGACAATTTTTTTGGCATTATGCTGTTTTTTTTTTGACAGTATGTAGGTCTTTAAGATGTTTTAAGTGTCACCAAGTCATTAGAAAAATGGAACTCAACCGAGAACATTTTCGCGCCATAATTTATTACAACTTTCAGAGACAATTATCGCAACAAGAATGCCTTGCTGAGTTTCCCGTTGGTATGAAGAATTCAAACGTGGACGGGTGAGTCTTAGCGACGATCCCAGGGTAGCTGCACCAAAAACGGCAGTCCTCAGTTGGCTGACAGCGTTCATGCAAGATGTCTCGAAAGTGTGTAAACAATCCAGATCAGTTTTGTTACGTGTGTGGTGATGTGACTTTTGCGTCTCAGAGACGGTCTATTACTCCACTAATAACAAAGGCATATCAGCTTTATTTCGGTTGTAAACTAGGTGATCAAGACAAACAGTGGGCACCCCACATCTGCTGTAATACATGTGCTTCAACTCTGAGGAGCTGGTTAAATGGCAAAAAACGGTCTATGCGCTTTGCTGTCCCAATGGTTTGGAGAGAGCCCACAAATCATATTAATGATTGTTACTTTTGCATGGTACCTTGTGTTGGACAAGCCACAGGTATGTCCAAGAAAAAAAAATCGGTTATTAACTACCGAAACATACCATCTGCGATGAGACCTGTGCCTCACAGTGACGAAAATCCTATTCCAAAACCCCCAGAATCCTACACTTGCGAATCAGAAAACGAATCAGATCATGGCGATCGAGTGATTCGTCAGGAAGAAGATATGCCATCAACGTCAAGAGATCCTGATTTCATACCGAGCACGTCATGCCACCAACCGCACAAAATAACACAGTCAGAATTAAATGATCTTGTAAGAGATTTAGAACTTCCAAAATGTAAGGCAGAGTTACTTGGATCAAGACTGCAGCAGTGGAACTTGTTACAAAACGATGTTTCGGTATGTGTTTTTCGTAAACGCCACAAAGACTTAGAACCATTTTTCAATATGGAGAATAACTTGGTTTTCTGCAGTAACATTAACGGCTTACTGGCGGCTTTAAATATAAACTATAACCCAGAAGAATGGAGATTGTTTATAGAAAGTTCAACATTGAGTTTAAAGGCAGTGTTATTGAATACTGGAAATATTTTACCATCTCTTCCTGTAGGGTATGCAGTTCACATGAAAGAATCATATGACAATATGAAGTACCTATTGACATGCATAAAATAGGATGAGCACCAATGGCATATTTGTGGTGATTTGAAAGTTGTTGCACTTTTACTTGAGCTGCAGCTAGGCTACACAAGGTTTTGCTGTTTTTTGTGTGAATGGGACAGTCGGGCAAAGGCACTTCATTACACCAGACAAAACTGGCCTGTTCGTCAATTCCTAGAGCCAGGTCAAAAAAATGTACAGCATATGCGATTAGTAGTTCCGAAAAAAAATTTACCACCACTGCATATCAAGTTGGGCCTAATGAAAAACTTTGTCAAGGCATTAGATAGAGATGGGTCAGCTTTTCAATACCTGCGTCAGAAATTTCCAAGACTAAGTGAGGCAAAGGTTAAAGAAGGTATTTTTGTTGGGCCACAGATTCGAAATATTTGAAAGATACACAGTTTGAAAACACTTTAACAGGTATTGAAAAAACTGCTTGGAATGATTTCCGTCTGGTGGTCACTAATTTCTTGGGAAATAGAAAAGCTGACAACTATAAAACCCTTGTCAAAAATATGCTGTCATCGTAGCAAGAGATGGGCTGTAATATGTCTCTTAAGATACATTTCCTACACTCACACCTGGACTTGTTTCCTGACAATTGGGGAGCCGTAAGAGATGGGCACGGCGAACGTTTTCATCAGGATATTTCAACAATGGAAAAAGGTACCAGGGAAAGTGGAATCCTTCCATGCTTGCAGACTACTGTTGGACTGTTGGTAGAGATGCTCCAGAAACGATCCATAAAAGAACAGCAAAAAGACAGCGCTTGTAGTGATTCTTATAAGTATATGAATCTTGTTACTTTTTTTAATATATGCTTAAAAATAAAAAGTTCTTTCTAAACCGCAACGAATTTTTTTATTTCATTGTCATTTTTGGATTCAGCGCCCCAAAATTAACAAAGAAGTGCACTTTTCCCACAAGATACAATTAAAAAACTAAAATTTGTTGTCCAGTGTTAAGAACCAGAAAATAAACGACAGTCGGCTGTTTGGGTGTTCCAAGGTGAAGAAAAGCCAACAAAAGTCATCCGTTCTCGAAGTGTTTCGAAAAAGATAGTCGCGACAGGCGGATCATCCTCCACAAAGACAATGCAAACGTGGAATTATTGGACCATCCTCCATATAGTCCCGATCTAAGTCCTAGCGATTTCTTTACTTTCCAGAAAATTAAAAACAGACTGTGTGGTCAAAGGTTCCAGTCACCAGAAGAAGCAGTTGACGTGACGCATTCAAAAACTTCGTTTTGGATCTGCGAGCAAACGAGTGAAATAAGTGCTTCGAAAATTGGTTCGAGCGCATGCAGATGTGTATTAATCTTCGTGGAGAATACTTCTAAAAACAATAAAGACATCCCTCGTAACAATTTTAGCCTAAAATAGCATGTTCTGATTACTTTTCTCATACATCGTTAAAATTCAAATCGTTGATGCTTATTTCCAGGTTCAGGCTTGCTTTTAGATGTCTCCGTTTTTCTTTCTTGTAAAATAGTGATTCTTGAGGATCAAGTTTCATGTTATTCATATCAAAACAGTTATTAATACTTTCGAGATTAATATTAGTCTTATCATCGACATAATATAAAACCAAGTTAATAATAAATTTTGTGTTTTGTGTCACATAAACATCTAAAAGTAAGATAATTGAATATATAAAAGTTTTTTGTTAAAAAAACAAAAGATGTGTACTCAATTAGCACCAGCATCCAGCATAGAAGGTGTTGATGTTTCAACCATCTGTATAATTTTACGTTACTCCTAGTTAATTTTTTTATAATGCAAAATTTCAATATGTATTATAAAGATGTGGCGTGTTTATACAGGGTGCTTCAGTTTATTGTTGCATAACTTTGCGATTCGATAGAACCTTTAAAATTAATGCATAAAGTCTATATAAAAATGGGTCGAAAAATGCGTGGCTTCCGAAATACAGGGTGTTTAAATTTACTTTCTAAAATATTTTTTTTTAATATTTCGAACAATATTTGATGTCTAACAGTAGAAATTGGTATACAAGGGTTTTTGGGTACGACAAAACGAACCATGGGCATAGTTTTTCTGTAGCCGCTAGAGGGCGCTCTCTACTGTACCTGTAGTGTATTAAAATGACCGAAAATTTTTTATTAGTACAATTTTTTGCTTTTTGAATAAAAAACTGATTCTTCGCACTTTTCAACATAAAAAAGCTCTCTTGTGAATTATCGTTATAGTTAGCCATTTTTGAGATATTTCGATTTTTAAGGTTCGATGCATTTTCAATTATTTATGATAAAATAAAGTTAAAAAGTCAATATCTCCATAATTTTTAGAAGTAGGCTGTGCCTGCAAATATTTTTGAAACTGAAAGCAGAATAAGGTTAAACGTCAATTAGTTGACAGTTAGTTTTGTTGTCTGTTGAAACCTGAAACGTTTTTTTGCAATTGTGAATGCATGAAATTCAGTTTCTTTTACCTGTTTTTTTTTTGTAAGTTTTATAATAATGCCATTTTTATTCTCCAATCAAGAGTTAGCGGATATTCATTTTGTGTATGGCTTTGTAAATGGAAACGCAGCAGAAGCAGCCAGAGAATAGGCACGAAGATTTCCAAACAAACGACATCAAACTCGCTCAGTATTTGTAAGAGTGTATCGCCAAATAATTGAAAATGGTTTTGGAAATCTCCAAAGGGATCAAAACATAAATGCTCGTCAGCGCAGATTTACCCGTATGATTCTGCGTGGGTTTGATAGAGATCCGACCACATGTATTAGGAGAGTTTCTGGTGCCTTGGGAATTTCAGCAAGCCATGTTCACCATGTTCTTAGAAATGACCATAGACGTCCCTACCATTTGCAACTTGTGCAAGAACTACAGCCAGGGGATGGAGAACGAAGAATCACATTTTGTCACTGGATTCTTGATAGAACTGATAATAATAGGGAGTTTTTAAGTAACGTTTTATGGACCGATGAGTCATGCTTCACTAGACGTGGAGTGGTAAATTTTCATAATCAACATATTTGGTCGCATGAAAATCCGCATGCAGTTCGGGAAAGAAATTTTCAGCATGAATTTAGTGTGAACGTGTGGATTGGTATCAACCGTAATCGAGTATTTGGACCCTACCTTTTGCCTGCAAGGTTAAATGCTGCGACCTTCTTGGAATTTTTAAAGGCTGAACATGCAAATATGTGGGATGATGTTATGTTAGATTTAAGAAGATTGGCCTGGTTCCAGCTTGATGGTTGTCCAGCTCATTATTCGAGAATAGTTAGAAACTGGCTGGACGAAAATTATCCAGAAAGATGGATCGGCCGTGGAGGACCAGTCGCCTGGCCTCCACGATCCCCAGACCTAAATCCATTAGATTTCTTTGTGTGGGGATTTCTAAAAGAAAAAGTGTACCAGACTCCCGTAACCACAAGAGATATGCTAATAGACAGAATCAGGAATGCATGTGATGAAATACGGCCTTATTTGAATAATGCTATACCACGTTCGATCATTCGTAGATGTGAATTGTGTATTGAACAATTGGGTTTACATTTCGAGCAACTACTTTAGATTTTGTATGTTTGTCCTAACTAGCCAATAGCATTTTAGTTGTAAATAATTAATTTAATTTGTTAAAAATGATATTGGAAAATTAAACAAATTAATATTCTGTTTTTTGTGTTTATTTGGAGTTAGGAATTATTGCTGCGTTTAAAAACACAATCTAAACGATTATCTTAATTACTTGTAATGCCCAAATCGAAAATGTAAAAAAAAATATTTTCCCATAAATAATAAAAAATGCATCGAACCTTAAAAATCGAAATATCTTAAAAACGGCTAACTATAACGAAAACTCACAGGAGAGCTTTTTGATGTTGAAAAGTGCGAAGAATCAGTTTTTCGGTCATTTTAATACACAACAGCTACAGTAGAGAGCGCCCTCTAGCGGCTACAGTAAAACTATGCCCATGGTTCGTTTTGTCGTACCAAAAAACCCTTGTATACCAATTTTCACTATTATACTATACATCAAATATTGTTCTAAATATTTAAAAGAAACTATTTTAGAAAGTAAATTTAAACACCATGTATTGCGGAAGCCACGCATTTTTCGACCCATGTTTATATAGACTTTATGCATTAATTTTAAAAGTTCTATCGCATCTTAAAGTTATGCAACAATAAACTGAAACTCCCTGTATATCCGCAATAACTGAATTTAGAACTGACCAATTTAAACATATGAAAAAGTCTCGCATTTCTCTATTTCCATTTAAGTACACAGCATCCTACCCTGTATGCTGAACTTTTAAAAAAATAGCCGAAAGATGTTTCTCATAAGATTTCTGTGCGATAATTTGGATACACTACAGGTATGTCAAAATTATTTCAGGCGGTTCCGCAATGTGTTTCTTACCGTAGAGTTGTAATTACCTGATTCCTCCTCAAGCAAACAGTATGCACCTCATCGTTGCACCCCAGCCCGCAGTACTTATCGAACACGTCGCACTGTATCACCGCAGCAAGTACCGCCAAAGCAGAAACAACGAAGATCCTCGTTTGGAGCATGGTTCCGCAATGCACGCTCCAAAGGTATGCGGTCGGATCTTAACGCTTCCGCAGTTTTCTCAGGCAATTATTGACACTGGAAGGTACTAGCGGTGATGCTACTATGGTACGCACGTGAAATTTCAAGACTTATGAGGGTGCGATGCAATTTATCCCAATGGCGTACGAACACAGGTCTGCCATCGGTATTTTGCAACTTTGCATCGTCTTGCTTCACTGAAGCTTAAAAAGCCGCCCCCAGCTTGGCCATAATTATGGATCCATTCTATCAGATGACCACCTTTCCTTAACGGGGCTCCTACAATCACGAGCACCATCTGCTGTGGTAACGGGGGGGTGTAAAGGAAACGAGGGTGGGTTGGGCATAGACGGTCGTCGGGGCTACTTTAAATCATCTGTATTTATTCTTTGGAGCCTAAGTCTCTTATTCGACTGACTTGAGCCCTTGTGACTTTTTTCTTTTCCCGAAGTTGAAAAATCACCTCAAGGGCATCCATTTTGGGATAGTCGAAAATATCAAACAGCTGTAACCGACCAGCTGAAGGCTATTCCCGTATCTGAGTTCCAGCACTGCTATGAACAGTTGCAGAACCGTCTCCAGCGCTGTGTGGCTTCAGAAGGAAATTATTTTGAGAGTGACAATATAAAATTGCAACCAAATTTTTAATTTAAAGAACTGGACCCTACCTTTTGCCTGCAAGGTTAAATGCTGCGACCTTCTTGGAATTTTTAAAGGCTGAACATGCAAATATGTGGGATGATGTTATGTTAGATTTAAGGACATTGGCCTGGTTCCAGCTTGATGGTTGTCCAGCTCATTATTCGAGAATAGTTAGAAACTGGCTGGACGAAAATTATCCAGAAAGATGGATCGGCCGTGGAGGACCAGTCGCCTGGCCTCACGATCCCCTGACCTAAATCCATTAGATTTCTTTGTGTGGGGATTTCTAAAAGAAAAAGTGTACCAGACTCCCGTAACCTCAAGAGGTATGCTAATAGACAGAATCAGGAATGCATGTGATGAAATAAGGCCTTATTTGAATAATGCTATACCACGTTCGACCATTCGTAGATGTGAATTGTGTATTGAACAATTGGGTTTACATTTCGAGCAACTACTTTAGATTTTGTATGTTTGTCCTAACTAGCCAATAGCATTTTAGTTGTAAATAATTAATTTAATTTGTTAAAAATAATATTGGAAAATTAAACAAATTAATATTCTGTTTTTTGTGTTTATTTGGAGTTAGGAATTATTGCTGTGTTTAAAAACACAATCTAAACGATTATCTTAATTACTTGTAATGCCCAAATCGAAAATGTAAAAAAAATATTTTCCCATAAATAATTAAAAATAATTAAAATCGAAATATCTTAAAAACGGCTAACTATAACGAAAACTCATAGGAGAGCTTTTTTATGTTGAAAAGTGCGAAGAATCAGTTTTTCGGTCATTTTAATACACAACAGGTACAGTAGAGAGCGCCCTCTAGCGGCTACAGTAAAACTATGCCCATGGTTCGTTTTGTCGTACCAAAAAACCCTTGTATACCAATTTTCACTGTTATACATCAAATATTGTTCGAAATATTAAAAAAAACTATTTTAGAAAGTAAATTTAAACACCCTGTATTTCGGAAGCCCCGCATTTTTCGACCCATGTTTATATAGACTTTATGCATTAATTTTAAAGGTTCTATCGAATCTTAAAGTACAAAATACAATTCCTGTGGTACCTAAGTCTCTTATTCGACTGACTTGAGCCCTTGTGACTTTTTTCTCTTCCCGAAGTTGAAAAATCACCTCAAGGGCATCCATTTTGGGATAGTCGAAAATATCAAACAGCTGTAATCGACCAGCTGAAGGCTACTCCAGTATCGGAGTTCCAGCACTGCTATGAGCAGTTGCAGAACCGTCTCCAGCGCTGTGTGGCTTCAGAAGGAAATTGTTTTGAGAGTGACGATATAAAATTGCAACCAAATTTTTAATTTAAAGAACTAGAGAAAAGTCAGTCTCATCTCCTAACTTACAGACCTCGTAGAAGTACATTTTTAGTAAGCAGTGGGTTTTAGGCATCCCTTTCTGTCCTTTCCTATATAAGACTTACTTTTAGTGAATGATAATAATATCATAACCTGTTTTTGGACAATCAGACAAATAGTTGGTATTACCAACTTGGTAAGACTTAATCGCACAAACTACAAATAAGAGAAATTAATTTTCTCAAGAATAAGAGATTGATTCGAGAAAATTGTAAATAAACACGACGACGTACGCGAACAAAAACAAAACAACACGCCCGACGCTCTGCTCGACAAAACGATAAAGTAATTTATCTATGCCAAACGATAACTAACCACTGTTACCGTTTGCGATCGATTTCCGGTTCGATAATAGTGATGAAAGACCGACGCGCTGTTGTCATGTGTGTTTTAAATATTTAATTCAATGAAACTTACTGACTACAAAATTTTGGCTTAAGTTAGAAAAACTTAATGCCATTTATTTGTTAATTACCCAATTTAAAAACGTTTTAGATTAGATTATAAAAATTAGTGTTTTATTTTAGAGCAGGTAAACTGATTTTGACAGTTCACCAATTTTAAATAAATTGGTGTACCTAATCTAACTGAACGGTTCAATAAATTTGATTCAACGAATGCATTTTGATTTAATTAATTCGTTTCATAGATTCAAGTGAACCTTTTTAGAAATCGGAGTTCAATTGAATTAACTGATCATGTTATCTGCCACATAGTTGATTAACTTTTTTATTTAGGCAGCAGCGGTGGCCGCAGTAGTAGACTCTTCGGTCTCCTCAGTCGCCGTGCGCTGTGCGGGTTCGAGTCCCGTCCCAGGAGAAATTTTTCTCTTGGCTATGGATGTTGTGATTGTCCGTAGGGGGTAGACGGTCGAACGTGGAGGTACCACCCGGCGGATCTCGGCGGAGCCAGGATGTGTGCATGTTACATGCACACGTGTTCCCTCGCCAGAGTCCGTGTGGCGTTCCCGTTTCCCCTGTATCCCCCTATAGCCCCACGGTACCCAATGGGTGTTTAGGCCTTAGGCCTTCGTGGTAGTTGGAGATTAAAAAAAAATTGGCACAATTAAAATGTTAATCAGTTTAATTAAATCTTATCGGTAAAACCCATGAGTTTCTAGAATACAGCGAGCGCTGCGGGGCTTGCCAAGAGGAAGGTTTACTGATTTGTTTTGTTTGTAGTAGTTGCGGTATCTAGATCTTCACCTTTGCGCTTGTTGTGGTTTATTGGAAGGATGATTGCAAACTTTGAATAACTGAAATAATATTGTCCAAAGATAGGGCTGTGCCTCAACAAGAGAGAAGCCAAGAAATTATTTGCTAGTAATTAAAAAGACCATCGTAGGGACAGAATTGTAACGCTCTGGGACAAGCGTATGACCTTATTAGGAATGTTACCATTTCTTCATTTTTTCTACAATCATATTTTATTGAGGAAATGCGAATTTTTGATAAACGGGTAACATAATAAAAAATAATTGTGTATGTGATAAAAGTGAAAAGTTGCTGTAATGTACGAGCCCCTTCCCACTTCAGTTGGCATACTTCAACTAAACATGACGAAATTATTTACTTCTAAAACAATATATTTTCTCAAAAACATTTTAGATACACGTAAAAAATACATATTTGAAATCACTTAGACCTATAACTAATAGAACATCTGAACAAATAAACAATGTGCGAATAAATGCGCGAAGTTAACAAAGCAACAATTGAAAGATTACTATTGGGTAACATCACCTTTATTTTTTATTATGGCTGAAATTATTTGGGGCATATTGTTAACCAAGTTTTTTTCATCTCGTGCCACAAAGTTTCAATAGGTGACAGACCTGGACTGCTAGAGACCCATTTCAAAAGTGGTACATTATTTCCTTCCATCCATTTTATAGCCTTTTTGAGGTATGGCACGCTGCATCATCTTGCTGAAACACAAAATCTTAACCGGATGTCAAACATTCTTCCATCACTGGTAAAAGCGATTCTTCTAAAATTGCCAAATATTTGTTTGTATCCACATTTTCATCAATAAAATGAACTTTTCCTACTCCTTTTGATGACATACTGCCCCAGACCATAATGGATGCTGGAAATTTCACTTTTCTCTTCAGACATTCAACATGGAATGCTTCATTGTTTTGCGAATAACTCTACTGCGACTGTCACCACCACAAATTTCGAATCGGGCCTCATCACTCCATTGTATTGCACACCATTGTTGAGGTGTCCATTGTCTATGTTTTTTAGCCCATCTAAGCCGATTGTCCTTTTGCAGTGGAGTTATTAGTGGCTTTTCTTTGGCCTATAAACAAGTTGTGCAACTTTAGGGTTTTTATTTCACTTTTTTTATAAGAAAACTTACCTTGCAAGTGCTAAATCCCAGTTTGTGAGCCTCTCTATGAGTTGTGGACCTCGAAATTCTCCTTCCAACAGCGTCACTCCACAGAGCACTTAATTGTAAATAATTGGCACGCCTGTTTTTCACGATTATTTTTCTTAATGCTCTTCGGTCGGCATTTGTGATATTACTTTGTTTCACATATCGTGGCTTAATATTATCTGAACCAGTTACGTTACATCTTCTAACAATATTTCTCACACTGTACCGCGATAGGTCTAACAAAGTTGCAATTTCTGAGTTTGATTTCCCAGAATTAAAAAATTTAATTATCATTAACCGAATTTTCTCACTAATAACCTTTCCTCTACCCATTTTGAAAACCTTAACTACCCAAAACTGTTTTAAACGTATTCTGACAGCTGTGATTAATAAAAACAATTGTCATGGCTTTTATTTTTCACAGCCACCTATGCGTTATAGACTTATTTTGCATTGAAATGAAAATAGTTTGATATGCTGTAATTGCAACATGTGTTATTTTTATGCTGCAAATTTAATTAGGAAGTGATAAAGTTGGTGTTTTCTACTATATATTACCACAATATTCATTGTTAATATGGGGTTGTCCAAAACGGACGCAGGAAAGTAAACGCATATTAAAACAAGAAAGATTGATATTCAAATCAAGTTGGGTACTTTATTTTGAAGGTTCATTTATACCATTTATGTATGA
This sequence comes from Acanthoscelides obtectus, assembly GCA_963669975.1. NCBI lineage: Eukaryota > Metazoa > Arthropoda > Insecta > Coleoptera > Chrysomelidae > Acanthoscelides > Acanthoscelides obtectus. Next base: position 16,710,462 of record CAVLJG010000007.1, on the reverse strand, counting down.
AAAATAATATCGCTGAAATGTTCACCACGACTGGATTAACAGACGTCCACGCGATGGTCGAAATTTTCAATGACATTTTGCAACATGGTCGGTTCTATGGCATTTATCTCGGCAATGATGTTGTTTTTGAGTTCTTGGAGGGTGGCTGGTTTGTTGACGTAGACTTTGCTTTTCAAATATCCCCATAAAAAGAAGTCCAAGGGAGTCAAATCGCATGATCTTGGTGGCCATGGCACATTTCCTCTGCGCGAAATCACGCGATCACCGAAGAAGGACTGCAATCGATGGATATTGACGTTGGTTGTGTGGCATGTTGCACCGTCTTGTTGGAAATAAACATCGTCCATATCCATTCCTTCAAGTTGCGGCAAAAAATAGTCCTCTATAATCACGTGATATCGCTCAGAATTGACGGTAACGGCGTCCCCGGCCGCATTTTCGAAAAAGTAAGGTCCGATGATGCCTTTTGACCACAATGCACACCACACAGTCACTTTTTGAGGATGCATCGGCTGCTCTTGATACTCACGGGGATTTTCGTTCGCCCAGATGCGACAGTTTTGCTTGTTTACCGTCCCATTCAAAGTGAAAGGCGCTTCGTCGCTGAACATGATTTTTGATGAAAAATTGGCATCAATTTGGCGGTGTTCAAGGAGCCAATCTGAGAACGTTCGGCGCGAAAAATGGTCGGCCCGACGCAGCTCTTGCGTCAATTGGATCTTTTTAGGCGTGTACATTCAAATTCTTGTGGAGAATGCGGAGCAAACTGGTTCTCGAAATGCCCAATTCTTGGGATCGACGCGTTGTTGATTGTTTCGGATCGTCTCTCACACTCTCATTCTCAACAGCAATATTTTTCGGTGTGCGAACGCTCCTTGGCCGGCCAGAGCCTGGCAGATTTGCCACAGAACCTGTTGCCTCGAATTTACGCACCAGACGACCGATAGTTGTTTCGTTTGGGCGGTTGTTGCGACCGAAATGTTCACGAAGCGCGCGAGACGTGTTTCTCATTTTTGCACCATTTTTGTAGTGCTCTTGAATAACTTTAATGCGGTGTTCAATCGAATACGACTCCATAGCGATCAATGGTAAACATTCAACTAACAAAAAGACATGTCGGTGACAGAAAACAAAGATGGCGTCTATGTCAAATTGACGTTTACTTTCCTGCGTCCCTATTGGACAACCCTTTATTTTAAACCTATAAACACCCTGCTACATTTTTATTATTTGTGTTTGATAAGAAAAAACTAAGATTACAATAGTTGGGCCAACTGAAGTGGGAAGGGGCTCGTAGCTCATGTATCTTTGTGTGACAGTCTCTCTGATCGATCCCACCTATGCTTTCTAATAAATAAAAGCAGGACTTAAAAGCGTTCAACTTACCATACATTTTGAACTTTGCTGTTATATGGCAGCTAGATATCACTAAAAATAAACATTTAAGATATTTTTACATCGAATGCGGCGAAGCTCACTTTGACGCGGATGCAAGCTCCGGTATAACTAATTACATAATACTTATAAAATTCAAATTTAATCAATCAATAAATGTTTACAATGGCGAAACGATGATCAGATATACCGACGGTAGTATTTTGCAAATCATAGACATTGACAATATACGTTCTTCTACATGAATGCTTTAAAAGACTAGCAAAAATTTCATTTTGCTGGATAAGTAGCATGAAAATTTTTTTAACCAACTAGAAAGCACCTGTATCACCAAAACGTAAGACCAAAAAAGTTTATCTTCGGATTAAATAGAAAACTAGTTGAATAAGGATTTTTTTTTCAAATTCTTTTCCTCGAAAGAAAGCAGAAAAATCCAATCTTGAAACTGGCGACTGTTAGGATGTTTGTGGCAAATGCAAGTCCACGGACATACGAGCCCCTTCCCACTTCAGTTGGCCCAACTATTGAAATCTTAGTTATTTTTTCTTATCAAACACAAATAATAAAAATGTAGCAGGGTGTTATAGGTTTAAAATATTAACAATGAATATTTTCATAATATACTAAGTGACACATAAATCCGAACACCCAGTTTCAATGGTTTTATTTTAATAAAATTTTGTATAAGTACTTAATGAAGCATAATCAGTAAATGATAAAAAATTCAAAATGATTTCACTGCTTTAAAGCCCTTTGACTTTTAATAATGTGAGGATGCACCCTGATGTGCTACGCATTCTCCAACGCGCCTAGGCATGCTTCTGATCAGGTGGTCAATGTCCTCCTGTGGTATCTCATTCCAGGCAACCACCAACTCCTCTCGAAGTGCTTCTAGAGTCTGAGGAGGACGTTGCAAATTGAGCAATCCCCTACCCATCATATCCCACACGTGCTCAATTGGGGATAAGTGGGGAGATCTTGGTGGCCATGGTAACAATGTGACATCATGATGTTGAAAGAAGTCTATTGTGACTCTTGCAACATGTGGTCGGGCATTATCTTGTTGGAAAGTTGGATCTGCCAGGGTGTCAAGATAGGGTAAAAGATGGGGTTCTAGAACTTCGTGGATATAACGCTGCGCGTTCATGTTACCTCTGATGAAGATTAAAGGTGACCTGGAACCATAAGCTATAGCACCCCAAGCCATAACTCCAACAGTGTGATGAACATGTCCTTCAACAAAAAACTGTGGATTCCTCCTTTCACCACGTTGCCTTCTAACCCTGGCACGACCATCGTGCATGCCTAAACAAAATCGAGACTCGTCACTAAAGACAATACTGTTCTATTCCTGATCCCAGAGTGACCGTTGTCTGCACCACTCAAGGCGATTACGTCGGTGTTCTCGAGTTAAAGGGAGAACCCAGTGTGGCCGGTATGAAAACAAGCCAAAACTTCTCATTCGTCGGTAAACACTTCGCATGCCAATAGGTCTTCCGTGTTCTGCAAACCATTCATTTGCAATGGACCTGGTAGTGGAGAAACGGTCCCTTAAGGCCAATAATCTTAGGCGGCGATCTTCACGGTCTGTTGTTCTACGGCGGCGTCCAGTGCCCCTTGCTCTTTGCGTACGGCCTTCTCGAAGCCATGCCTGACAACACCTAACCACAGTGCCTACACTTCTTTGCACTCTAACTGCAATTGCCCGAAAAGAATGTCCAGCTTCCCGAAGTCCCACTATACGGCCCCTATCAAACTCACTAAGTTGACGAAATCGTACAGGTCTCCGTACTCTACGCATCGTAACCGATCGTAAAGGATGTCAAGAACCAAAATCCGCCAACGTTGATTCTTTACTGCGGCTGAAATATTCATTTTTAGAGCGTTCGTGAATTAAAAAAAGCAGTATAAAAACCGGAATGTCCAACTGATAAGGCTGAACATTTTTTCACTTGTTATTTACAGTAAGATAAATACATTCACCAACTTTTATTAAAATAAAACCATTTAAACTGGGTGTTCGGATTTATATGTCACTTAGTATATTTTCATTTCAATGCAAAATAAGTCTATAACGCATAGGTGGCTGTGAAACATAAAAGCCATGACAATTGTTTTTATCAATCACAGCTGTCAGAATACGTTTAAAATAGTTTTGGGTAGTTCAGGTTTTCAAAATGGGTAGAGGAAAGGTTATTAGTGAGAAAATTCGGTTACTGATAATTAAATTTTTTAATTCTGGGAAATCAAACTCAGAAATTGCAACTTTGTTAGACTAATCGCTATACAGTGTGAGGAATATTGTTAGAAGATATAACGTAACTGGTTCAGTTAATATTAAGCCACGGTATGTGAAAAAAAGTAATATCACAAATGCCGACCGAAGAGCATTTAGAAGAATAATCGTGAAAAACAGGCGGGCCGATTATTTACAATTAAGTGCTCTGTGGAGTGACGCTGTTGGAAGGAGAATTTCGAGGACCACAACTCATAGAGAGGCCCACAAACTGGGATTTAGCACTTGCAAGGTAAGTTTTCTTATAAAAAAAGTGAAATAAAAACCCTAAAGTTGCGCAACTTGTTTATAGGCCAAAGAAAAGCCACTATTAACTCCACTGCAAAAGAAAAATCGGCTTAGATGGGCTAAAGAACATAGACAATGGACACCTCAACAATGGTGTGCAATACAATGGAGTGATGAGGCCCGATTCGAAGTTTGTGTTGGTGACAGTCGCAGTAGAGTCATTCGCAAAAAAATGAAGCATTCCATGTTGACTGTATGACGAGAAAAGTGAAATTTCCAGCATCGATTATGGTCTGGGGCAGTATGTCATCAAAAGGAGTAGGAAAACTTCATTTTATTGATGGAAATGTGGATACAAACAAAAATTTGGCAATTTTAAAAGAATCGCTTTTACCAGTGATGGAAGAATGTTTGACATCCGGCCAAGATTTTGTGTTTCAGCAAGATGCAGCAAAAAAGGCTATAAAATGGATGGAAGAAAATAATGTACCACTTTTGAAATGGGTTTCTAGCAGTCCAGATCTGTCACCTATTGAAACTTTGTGGCGCGAGATGAAAAAGGTTCTACGACAACATCCTGCTAGTACAATCACCGAGCTGAGACAAAAGCTTCAAGAAATATGGGATTGTTTTACACCAATTTGTTGCCAAAACTTGGTTAACACTATGCCCCAAAGAATTTCAGCCGTAATAAAAAATAAAGGTGATGTTACCCAATGGTAATCTTTCAATTGTTGCTTTGTCAACTTCGCGCATTTATTCGCACCTTGTTTATTTGTTCAGATGTTCTATTAGTTATAGGTCTAAGTGACTTCAAATATGTATTTGTTACGACTAGAGTGTATACAAAATGTTTTTGAGAAAATAAATTGTTTTAGAAGTACATAGTTTCGTCTTGTTTAGTTTATAAAGGCATATTTTGATACAAATCTTGAAGTAGGCCAACTGAAGTGGGAAGAGGCTCGTAGTAGAGCAGCTTACCTCTCCATGCACTTTGCCATCTAATCCCGCTACAGCACTATAATACCACTCCCCCCTTTATAGTCGCACATTTAAATAGACAGCTCCCAATTGTCTCGGTGATGATCCACGTAAAAGATCTTAAACATGTCCAAAGCAAAATTTTAACAAAAAATGTCATGTATATCATCGGTCTCCGCAAGTACAGGCGTAAATGACAAATAATCTAAAATCGAGTTACGCCGTAATTTCACAGATTTTTTTGTAGTCTCTTACTTCCCGAAGTGACGTAGCTGTATATCAGTTCGCTGCAAGGAATTAAAATTTTCAGAAAAATTGCCCAAGTTATAAAATTCCGAAAACAATTTTCACGTACCGGCTTAAATAGATTTACGCCTCTGCGTTAAAACTGGTTCTACATCACTTTAGTCTAACAAAACGAAACAGCACCGTTCAGACTGAAAAATCGGTATGTCACTTTCAATCTCATTTATTGCTGATTTTCGTTTTCTAACTCTCCTGTAAAATTTGTAACAATGTCAGTTACGCCGGTACGTGCGGAGACAGACGATATGTTTTCGAGACACTAATTTGTCACAAATCAAAGTGACACATCTAACATCGCTGTGATTTTAAAAAAAAAATTTGATTGTGCTCAAATTTGAGTTGTGATGTTTCTGGGATCGCTGATTACAAATTTCGACGGTAAGCAAAATCTTAAGTTAGACGCATTTTCTTACTTCTGGCCTAGGCTTTCGGTTTTGGAAATATTAATACCAGTTTAATCCATGTAAAAATTATAGAGTGACGTGCCATCGCATCATGTGACCAAATCAGCGGGGTAGTCGTAACACCAAAACCTGCACTTTTATTTTGCAACACATCAAACTTGATATAAGCATTTAGGTCAAATTCAGTAAATGAAGCTAAAAAGTGTATTTTCCATTATAATTTCATGCAAAATGCAGTCTACAAAGCTCCCTACTAAATCATTATTGCAATATAACCGTATACGTATAAACCTGTGGATACAACACATCTAAACGTAGATACGTTTGAACAAGGTAATCATGTGACAAAGCAATGTTTTTAAATTCATATTAAAGTCTGTCTTTATTTCCTGAAGTATTAAATATGCATCGCAATTCGGAACACCATGTAAATAAAATAGTGATATTGTGACGCTACTGAAAAGAAGGCTCGCACGTGACAATTTTGAAAATCAGTATGAACCAGCGATCTGGCTGATTTCAAACAAGGTGCTGGAACGCAGTCCATTGAAATCACAGGGCCATTGTTAAGGAGATCAGATAAATTATAACAATGAACTACTGCAGACAGCATACAAATCAATAAAAAATTCGCTTTTTCCTTCAGTTCAAACGAATATACATATACATATACATAGGGTGTCCCGAAAAAAGTGTGCAATATTCTACCAGCGGTATCTAGAGCTTGAAATAGGAAGAAAAGTTTACATAAAGATAGGTGGACAAACGTCCCCTAAGGGCGCTACGGTCTTTTAAAGGTTCTCCCCTGAAGATATTTTTTCCTTAATATTTCCGAAACGTGTTGAGATAAACACATAAAATTTGATATTCTAGCCTAGTTTTTTATGCTGGATTTAAAAATATTAACAATTTTAGACAGTTGTGTTTGGAAGCGTATGTAACAGGGAAGGACTCAGGTTATTTTAGCCCCGAAATTTTTGAGTGATTCTATTTTTGAAATTCAATTTTAGAATTTGAAAATTTAGGGTTTTCTACATAAAAAAGGTACTCTTATTGGAATATCGACAAATTGTGCCATTTTTTAATAAAATCAAACTAAAAAATTTGTCACATGACAGGAAATGTACTGCGAATTTAAATGAATTGTTGAGTAATTAGCCATGGCAACGAAAAAACTAATTTAATAATTGGTAAATATTACATAAATATATATTCCCACTGCAACATAGCTAACATTTAGGCAAAAACAAAAGAAATAAATTTTTTCTACGGACGAAATTGAAATTTTGATTTTAATCTAGTGATTTTACACTGCTAACAATGTCAGCTTAACGTCAAAATAAGTCATTACTAATCAAAACAACTTTTGTTTGCAGTCATGGCTAACTATGTATAATCAACAATTCATTTAAATTAGCAGAACATTTCCTATCATGTGACAAATTTTTTAGTTTGATTTTATTCAAAAATGGCACAATTTATCGATATTCAGCAAGAATACCTTTTTTATGTAAAAAACCCTAAATTTTCAAATTCTAAAATTGAATTTTGAAAATAGAGTCACACAAAAATTTTGGAACTAAAATAACCTGAGTCCGTTCCTATTACATATGCTTCCAAGAAAAACTGTCTAAAATTGTTAATATTTTTAAATCCAGCATGAAAAACTAGGCTAGAATACCAAATATTATGTCTTTATCTCAACACGTTTCACAAATATTAAGGAAAAACCATCTTCATGGGAGCCCCTTTAAAAAACCGTAGCGCACTTAGGGGACGTTTGTCGACCTATGTTTATATAAACTTTTCTTCCTATTTTAAGCTCTAGAAACCGCTGGTAGAATGTTGCACACTTTTTTCGGGACCCCCTGTATAAATGTCCATGTACTGGAAGCATTTCTGGCAAAATGAGCTAACGAAAAGGAAGAAAAATCCCAAACTACATTGGTTGCATTAGATATTTCTTATGTTCTATCTCAAAACATTTTTCTTTAGGCACCACTCAGCTATCACTAGAATGTATCTAAGTGACATATACATCCGAACACCCAGTTTAAATGGTTTTATTTTAATAAAATTTTGTATAAGTACTTAATGAAGCATAATAAGTAAATGATAAAAATTTCAAAATGATTGCACTGCTTTAAAGCCCTTTGAACTTTAATAATGTGTGGATGCACCCTGACGTGCTACGTATTCTCCAACGCGCCTAGGCATGCTTCTGATCAGGTGGTCAATGTCCTCCTGTAGTATCTCATTCCAGGCAACCACCAACTCCTCTCGAAGTGCTTCTAGAGTCTGAGGAGGACGTTGCAAATTGAGCAATCTCCTACCCATCATATCCACACGTGCTCAATTGGGGATAAGTCGGGAGATCTTGGTGGCCATTGTAACAATGTGACATCATTATGTTGAAAGAAGTCTATTGTGATTCTTGCAACATGTGGTCGGGCATTATCTTGTTGGAAAGTTGGATCAGCCAGGGTGTCAAGATAGGGTAAAAGATGGGGTTCTAGAACTTCGTGGATATAACGCTGCGCGTTCATGTTACCTCTGATGAAGATTAAAGGTGATCTGGAACCATAAGCTATAGCACCCCAAACCATAACTCCAACAGTGTGATGAACATGTCTTTCAACAAAAAACTGTGGATTCCTCCTTTCACCACGTCGCCTTCTAACCGTGGCACGATCATCGTGCATGCCTAAACAAAATCGACACTCGTCACTAAAGACAATACTGTTCCATTCCTGATCCCAGAGTGACCGTTGTCTGCACCACTCAAGGCGATTACGTCGGTGTTCTCGAGTTAGAGGGAGGACCCAGTGTGGCCGGTATGAAAACAAGCCAAAACCTCTCATTCGTCGATAAACACTTCGCATGCCAATAGGTCTTCCGTGTTCTGCAAACCATTCATTTGCAATGGACCTGGTAGTGGATAAACGGTCCCTTAAGGCCAATAATCTTAGGCCGCGATCTTCACGGTCTGTTGTTCTACGGCGGCGTCCAGTGCCCCTTGCTCTTTGCGTACGGCCTTCTCGAAGCCATGCCTGACAACACCTAACCACAGTGTCTACACTTCTTTGCACTCTAACTGCAATTGCCCGAAAAGAAAGTCCAGCTTCCCGAAGTCCCACTATACAGCCCCTATCAAACTCACTAAGTTGACGAAATCGTACAGGTCTCCGTACTCTAGGCATCGTAACCGATCGTAAAGGATGTCAAGAACCAAAATCCGCCAACGTTGAATCTTTACTGCGGCTGAAATATTCAATTTTAGAGCGTTAGTGAATTAAAAAAAGCAGTATAAAAACCGGAATCTCCAACTGTTAAGGCTGAAAATTTTTTCACTTGTTATTTACAGTAAGATAAATACATTCACCAACTTTTATTAAAATAAAACCATTTAAACTGGGTGTTCGGATTTATATGTCACTTAGTATATGTCTAGCATACAAAGGAAGCAACCTTGATTACAATTTCACGAACTCATTGTCTTCTCATCTGCCCTAAATTTCACATGTAGGATCCTTTCTGTGTTACGGCAACAGGGCTTGAATGTCTTCGCTATTAGTGATATCACTAAAGCGTTCGATCAGCTGTGGCACGCTGCCCCCTTAAGCAAACTTCCATCCGATGTTCCCCAGGGATCGGTCTTGGCTCCGACACTGTTCCTTTTACATATCAACGACCTCCTTTCCTGTACGATGAACCCAAACCACAGCTTTGCCGATGACAGCACTCTACATGCAGGAAGTCAGAGCAACAAGCCGATCTTTGCCGGTGAGCTGGAAAAAAGACGACTAGCGACGACGTGGAGGTTCTCACTGGTTGAGTACGCAACAATCTTTTACAATTTAATTAAATATTGACAGATTCATTCCAAACAGTAAAATCGATATCGATTAATTTTAATCTGAAACAGTGAACGCGCTGTTGGTCAAGATGTGACGTCATACAAATTGTAAATATTTAAACGTGATCGGTATGTCACTCGTAAACGTGAACGTCGTTTTCTTTACATACAGTGGACCTCCGGTAATCCGAAAAACGTTATGCAGGGCAGTGTCGGACTATCGAATTTGTCGGATTATAGAGCACTACCCAAGACTCCCTATAGTCCGGAATTTTTTAAAAAAGAGTACCTTGTAATCCGACAAATTACATATCCAATGGTAAGATTATATATGTTACGTATATGTATGTACTTTGAAGTACAAATCATACATAGTTTGTGTATGTCGAATTTAGTAAATTAAATAACAATAGAGAGCTTACGTTTTATTATAAGATTAAGCATAAATGCACATAGATGTGTACCAAAATAATCAAGAATTATTAATCAAAATCATTAATGAATTTATCAAATTATGATGCTTGGAAATATACATCAATTTTTTTTTGTTTAAGGTTGTTATAACGCGAGATCAGAGCTTTGTCTCTCAGTCAAAATTAAAAGTTCGTTCTAGGATGTACCATTCTCTTCAGCCCATTGTAAACCTAGCTCAAAGGCGTTAATTGCGTCTTGTGCTGTGACTTGTGGAGCAGTTGTAATCACATCGTTGTTATTTTCCTGATTGTTTGTTGTATAATTAGAAACCTCTTTTATAATCTCTTCGTTAGACATTTCATGAAAAACATTTGCCTCTTTATCAATTCCACGGCACCAGATTTCCAAATCTTCCGGACTTATCTGTGTTTCAGTAGCGACTTGTCCTATAACTTCCGAAGCAACACTGATTTGTGGAACGTTGCTAGGAGTGGTGGCTATATCTGGCCATAACTTTTTCCAAGACGATTTAATAGTTGATGACGGTAACGCATTCTACGACTGACAAAGAGCAAAAACCAAGTCTACTAAATTCTTTTAAAGTTTTTTCTATTGGTTGGTCTTTTGATACGGCTCTCAGAAGTAGGTTTTTCTTATAGTCTTGCTTGACAAACTGAATGATATTCTGGTCCATTGGTTGAATCAGTGCAGTGCAATTTGGCGGAAGAAACATCGCAGTGATGCATTTATCCTCAGTTGTTAATTCTTCTTCAGACGGATGACCGGGAGCGTCATCAAGAAGGAAAATTATGATGCTTTAACCATTTTCTAACTTCAGGTACGAAACATTCATCAAACCACTTTTTGAAAAGGTCTTTTGTCATCTATGCACTTTTTTGTCCGTAATAGTGTACAGGTAAATCAATGTTTTTGAATGCCCGTGGTTTATTAGATTTCCCAATGACCATCATCTTAAGCGCGTGTGTGGCCGCAGCGTTAGCACATGGTAGTATGGTTACACGCTCTTTACTTACTTTTCGTCCAGGTACGGATTTTTCGTTACAAGAAACGAAAGTTTTGTTAGGCATCACACGCCAAAAAAGCCCTGATTCGTCTGCATTGTACACCTGTGACGGGTCAAGATTTAAATCGTTCACCTTTTGCAAAAATCTTAATTTAAAGGGCCCTATGCAAGTGGCATCGTTAGAAAGTTTCTCTCCAGTAATAGTCATTAAACTTATGCCATGACGACTTTTAAAACGTCCTAGCCATCCTTTGCTCCCCACAAAATCATCTTTTTTGTTATTTCCTTATAAAAAAACTTAGCTTTCATGGCCAACATGGGTCCTGAAATTGGTGCATGCCTATTTCTTTCCTGAAGAAACCACATGTGCAAAGCTTCTTCCACTTCTGGATGTTCAGCTTTTTTGAGCGTCTTTCTCTTGCCTGGCCCGCAGTCGGTAGTTGACACGAACTTCTTGATCTTCTCGTGGTTTCTTTTAATGTCATAAATTGTAGATCTGCCTACGCCGTATTCACTTGCTAAACTACTGAAAGTTTCATTGCGATTTAAGCGGTCTAAAATATCGCATCCTTCTTAAATTGTCAATGTTTTGTACTTTCACTTCTGAGTTTGTGATGACATTACTAGGTACTATACTTAATACACAATGAATAAATAGTAAACAATGAACGCACGCTAGACCGCACCGCTATCACAAATAGTCAAATTCAAACTAAGTAAAACAAGGCTTACGCGTCGAGCACGATAGCGGTGGCGCGTACAAGTTGTAACCTGTTCAAACCTGCGTGATCTACATAAGCGAAGATTGTCAAATACGTATGTATGTAATACATATTCAAAGGCACGTCGGATTAGACAGGGGCCGGATTATCGGGGGTCCACTGTATTCCTAAAAAAACTTCTGATCAACGTAAAAAGTTACTTCCACGTAAATGTCTGCTTTTCTGAGCAGAGTAACATCGACTTCTATATAAGCACAGTGCACCTGATATGATGATAGACAAAAGGAAGAATAAGTAACACACTAAGTCGTGTAAAACCAAGCTCATGCGTTATAACCTCTGTATAATTTTATTTAATTCATGATCCCTGCAAGCATATTTTTCATGTGAACCAGAAGGAGTTTATATGTTTCAAAGTTTGAGAACTTCTCCTGCTGTTTACAAATGGTATGACATTATTCTACGGGCCAAAATGGCGGGCAGGATTTTCACCTAAGAGAAATATATTTTTAAATTAAAGTTTTACGATTGTTATACGCCATTTGACAAAACCATCATAAAACTTTACCAGTAACCTACGTCTTGAACCCAAGATGATTAACATAAAAGCATTCGAGGCGTTTATCGCCCATTGTAGGCCATCAGTAGAATGAGTTCTTGACACTGACAATCCTCACACGAACATATTATCACTAATCATTCCATTTTTTAATTGCTACTTGCAGCCAGCATATCTGAAGCGTCGTCAATTTGAATACATTTGTTCTTAATATCATGTTTGTTTGTACCCACAACATTAACTGACCGATTTCCGACACGCAAGCTCTGCATTCAAGAAAAATCTGTGCTGTTTGTTCCCTTTGTTTTTCAGTATCTAAAACAGTAAGTACTTATACGAGTATTAGTTTTTTTTTTACTTTTTAATCAAGATTTCACTGATGAAGAAAATTATATAGCTACAGGATGAAATATATAATATATATAAAACATATGTTTTAAAGGTATGAAGTTAGTCTTGTATACAGGGTGTCCCGAAAAAAGTGTTCAATATTCTACCAGCGGTTTCTAGAACTTAAAATAGGAAGAAAAGTTTATATAAAAATAGGTCGACAAACGTCCCCTAAGGGAGCTACGGTCTTTTAAGGGGGCTCCCGTGAAGATGGTTTTTCCTCAATATTTCCGAAACGTGTTGAGATAAAGACATAAAATTTGGTATTCTAGCCTGGTTTTTTATGCTAGATTTAAAAATATTAACAATTTTAGACAGTTTTGTTTGGAAGCGTATGTAACAGGGACGGACTTAGGTTATTTGAGCCCCAACATTTTTGTGTGATTCTATTTTTTAAATTCAATTTTAGAATTTGAAAATTTAGGATTTTCTACATAAAAAAGATGCTCTTATTGAATATCGATAAATTGTGCCATTTTTGAATAAAATCAAACTAAAGAGTTTGTCACATGATAGGAAATGTACTGCGGATTTAAATGAATTGTTGAATAATTAGCCATGGCAACGAAAAAACTAATTTAATAATTGGTAAATATTACATAAATACATATTTCTATTGCAACATAGCTAACATTTAGGCAAAAACAAAAGAAATAAATTTTTTCTACGAACGAAATTGAAATTTGTTTAAAAAGGAAAACATACAGTTGGATATACTTAAAACTAGCTTTACAATAAGTGTTCAAATAAATTCCCGTTGTGTTGGATACAGCGTCTCGCTCGACGAACTAATGATTGCGAAGCCCGAAAAGTGGAAAACCTTTTTCTTCTTATTTCATTTGCAGCCTGATGGATTCTTTGAAGTAAATCTTCTTGAGTATTTACTTCAGTCGAGTAAACTAGGTCTTTTAATGACCCCCAAAAATAGAAATCCAACGGATTAAGGTCAGGTGAACGTGGCGGCCACGCTATAGGACCTCCTCGGCCTAACCACCTGTCTGGATAATTGACATTCAACCAATTTCGAACATTGCGTCCAAACTGTGCAGGGGCGCCATCATATTGAAAAAACATATTTTCTTGAAATTGCTGGCGCACATCCAATGGTATTATATCGATGAGCTCATTCTGAAGAAAGTTCAGATACACCTCTGAATTAAGACGATTGGGAAGTACAATAGGCCCAATTACTTGATCCCCAATTACTCCTGCCCATAAGTTCAATGAAAATATATGCTGGAAATTTGTACGGCGAACAACTTTTGGATTTTCATCTGACCAGTGATGCATGTTATGGAAATTAAAAACACCATTCCTAGTAAATATTGACTCATCCGACCATAACATTCTAGGAATACTGTTTTCATTTGCTAATATCCACTGGCAAAACTCGATTCGGGGTAAAAAATCTGCATCCGTTAAATGCTGCACCCGTTTAAAATTATAAGGATGTAATCCTTGCATTCTTGTCATTCTTCCTATCTAAAATTATTATTTTTAGGAAAACTATCAAATAGGTATTTATAAATTTTTCTTACTATTGATCCAGGTATATCAATATTTTCTAAAACATTTCGTATGCTTATTTGCGGATTATTTTCAAACATATTTAAACCAATATCCATACGATGATTTCCCAGTGGCCTTCCTGAGCCCTGCATGCGCTGAAAACTTCCATGGTTTGACAAATTCCGGTGAATATCAGTAAACGTTCGACGTCCAGGTACTATGCGATTGGGAAATCTTCTTTGATATTCTCTTACGGCTGCCAATGAACTGCCATTGCAGAACTCGTACTCAAAATGCATGTCAGTCAGTTCTCTGTCTGTGAATCTTGGCATTTTAAATCGATTTAATAAAAATTTTGATTCTAATCTAGTAATTTTACACTGCTAACAATGTCAGCTTAACGTCAAAATAAGTCATAACAAAACAAAACAACTTTTGTTTGCAGTCATGGCTAACTATGTATAATTTAAATTCGCAGTACATTTCCTATCATGTGACAAATTTATGATTTTATTCAAAAATGGCACAATTTGTCGATATTCAATAAGAGTATCTTTTTTACGTAGAAAACCCTTTTCAAATTCTAAAATTGAATTTCAAAAATAGAATCACACAAAAATTTGGGGGCTAAAATAACCTGAGTCCGTCCCTGTTACATACGCTTCCAAACAAAGCTGTCTAAAATTGTTAATATTTTTAAATCCAGCATAAAAAACTAGGCTAGAATACCAAATTTTATGTCTTTATCTCAACATGTTTCGGAAATATTAAGGAAAAACCATCTTCAGAGGAGCCCCTTTAAAAGACCGTAGCGCCCTTAGGGGACGTTCGTCGACCTATGTTTATATAAACTTTTCTCCCTATTTTAAGCTCTAGAAACCGCTGGTAGAATATTGGACACTTTTTTCGGGATACCCTGTATATTTGCCTTCAAAGATAAATCTGTCCATCATATTGATCATGTTTTCTTAAATTATTTGATAGTATTTATACTTAATACTTCCTACGATACTCCGACTATGTGTAAAGCTGATGGTAACATACTGTATGCAACTGAGATATCGCTAATTTTTTTTTATATATGTGTTCACCTTCGTATATCTAATCGAAACTGAATAATGTTGATTGTAAACAAACCCATCAGTGCATTGTGAATTATTAACCGTAACATTCAATCACTTGGTTTAGAAAAATAGCTAGCTTACAATATGAAATATCGCTTTAAATGCTAGCATACTTTATTATTGTGAAGCTGATATTCGGATATCGAAAATGACGTTGTATGGATAAGAGGTACGTTCGGTAACAAAACACAGAAGTCTGCAAACTGCAAGTTATACGGGTAAGAAACTACATTTGAATTCTTAGTTGAACATTGCTGTCTTACAAGTAGTAGACTGTGTACATCCAGCATCGGAAATGGAAGGAACTCTGAAAAAGCTTGCCACTCGTGCTAGCGAAACCTTAGGAAGAAATTCCAACCGACTACGGCATTTAGACCCGAATCAAGACAGCAGTTTATCAACAGGCCGCGAAAGCCTTAACCAATCTGTCGGTAGTATACAGGGTGTTTCAGTTTATTGTTGCATAACTTTAAGATTCGATAGAACTAGAAATTAATGCATAAAGTCTATATAAACATGGGTCTGAAAATGCGTGGCTTCCGAAATACAGCGTGTTTAAATTTAGTTTTTAAAATAGTTTTTTTTAAATATTTCGAACAATATTTGATGTATAACAGTGAAAATTGGTATACAATGGTTTTTTGGTACGACAAAACGAACCATGGGCATAGTTTTACTGTAGTCGCTAGAGGGCGCTCTCTACTGTACCTGCAGTGTATTCAAATGACCGAAAATTTCTCTTAGTGCAATTTTTTGCTTTTTGAATAAAAAACTGATTCTTCGCACTTTTCAACATAAAAAAGCTCTCCTTTGAGTTTTCGTTATAGTTAGCCGTTTTTGAGATATTTCGATTTTTAAGGTTCGATGCATTTTTAATTATTTATGGGAAAATAATATTTTTTTTACATTTTCGATTTGGGCATTACAAGTAATTAAGATGATTGTTTATATTGTGTTTTTAAACACAGCAATAATTCCTAACTCCAAATAAACACAAAAAAACAGAATACTAATTTGTTTAATTTTCCAGTATTATTTTTAACAAATTAAATTAATTATTTACAAAATGCTATTGGATAGTTAAGACAAACATACAAAATCTAAAGCAGTTGCTCGAAATGTAAACCCAATTGTTCAATACACAATTCACATCTACGAATGATCGAACGTGGTATAGCATTATTCAAATAAGGCCTTATTTCATCACATGCATTCCTGATCCGATCTATTAGCAAATCTCTTGTGGTTACGGGAGTCTGGTACACTTTTTCTTTTAGAAATCCCCACACAAAGAAATCTAATGGATTTAGGTCAGGGGATCGTGGAGGCGATTGGTCCTCCACTGCCGATCCATCTTTCTGGATAATTTTCGTCCAGCCAGTTTCTAACTATTCTCGAATAATGAGCTGGACAACCATCAAGCTGGTACCAGGCCAATCTTCTTAAATCTAACATAACATCAGTCCACATATTTGCATGTTCAGCCTTTAAAAATTCCAAGAAAGTCGCAGCATTTAACCTTGCAGGCAAAAGGTAGGGTCCAAATGGTCGATTACGGTAGATACCAATCCACACGTTCACACTAAATTCATGCTGAAAATTTCTTTCCCGAACTGCATGCGGATTTTCATGCGACCAAATATGTTGATTATGAAAATTTACCACTCCACGTCTAGTGAAGCATGACTCATCGGTCCATAAAACGTTACTTAAAAACTCCCTATTATTATCAGTTCTATCAAGAATCCACTGACAAAATGTGATTCTTCGTTCTCCGTCCCCTGGCTGTAGTCCTTGCACAGGTTGCAAATGGTAAGGACGTCTATGGTCATTTCTAAGAACACGGCGAACATGACTTGCTGAAATTCCCAAGGCACCAGAAACTCTCCTAACACTTGTGGTCGGATCTCTATCAAACTCACGCAGAATCATACGGGTAAATCTGCGCTGACGAACATTTATGTTTTGATCCCTTTGGAGATTTCCAAAACCATTTTCAATTATTTGGCGATGCACTCTTACAAATACTGAGCGAGTTGGATGTCGTCTGTTTGGAAATATTCGTGCGTATTCTCTGGCTGCTTCTGCTGCGTTTCCATTTACAAAGCCATACACAAAATGAATATCTGCTAACTCTTGATTGGAGAATAAAAATGGCATTTTTATAAAACTTACAAAAAAAAGAGATAAAAGAAACTAAATTTCGTGCATTCACAATTGCAAAAAAACGTTTCAGGTTTCAACAGACAACAAAACTAACTGTCAACTAATTGACGTTTAACCTTATTCTGCTCTCAATTTCAAAAATATTTGCAGGCACAGCCTACTTCTAAAAATTATCGAGATACTGACTTTTTAACGTTATTTTATCATAAATAATTAAAAATGCATCGAACCTTAAAAATCGAAATATCTCAAAAACGGCTAACTATAACGAAAATTCACAAGAGAGCTTTTTTATGTTGAAAAGTGCGAAGAATCAGTTTTTTTATTCAGAAAGCAAAAAATTGCAGTAAGATAAATTGTTCGGTCATTTTAATACACTACAGGTACAGTAGAGAGCGCCCTCTAGCGGCTACAGTAAAACTATGCCCATGGTTCGTTTTGTCGTACCAAAAAACCTTTGTATAGTAATTTTCACTGTTATACATCAAATATTGTTCGAAATATTTAAAAAAAAACTATTTTAGAAAGTAAATTTAAACACCCTGTATTTCGGAAGCCACGCATTTTGCGACCCATGTTTATATAGACTTTATGCATTAATTTTAAAAGTTCTATCGAATCTTAATGTTATGCAACAATAAACTGAAACACCCTGTATATGGTTAAAAGGATGCCAATAAAAACTACAAGAGATTAAATTATAATAAACTAAGTTCAATGGCATTAGAGATAAAACTATAGTAAATAATATTTACATGGTTCGAATAAAAAAGAAAAAAAAATAGCACGAAATATAATAATAATAATAATAATAATAATAATAATAATAATAATAATAATAATAAAGGGTCTTTATTGCACCAAACATTTAGTACATTACGAGGGGCGAGGTTTAGCGTAAGCTATTCTTCCACCTAACCCCGTTCTGATAATTTATACGAAATTACATAGAAATGGATGACATTAACTATGGTACATACGTTTAAATCGGTTTGTTTTAAACCAACAATACTGTGATCAAAGGGATTTTTTCACTGCAGTTGAAACTATTTGGTATTCGTGAGAAAGTTGTGGTTAAGGAACTCGTCAGTGGTGAACAAAGCTGTTACCAATCCTTCTATTTCTGCTCTTGTTTCTTTATTGCGGACATGCTCACGATTGTCCTTTGTTCTTCATCTAAGATTCAGCAAGTGTCCTTGCCTTTTTTTGTATTACACGTACTCGTTCCTTTTAAGCATGCTAATGCCGTTGCAAGAAATACCTACTTTTAAAGTTGCCTGACCTATATATCCACACAGTTCTGAAACAAACTTTGACAGTTGTGTGCCTCCGAAAACGAGGTGCTTATCATGATGCAATGTATTGAAAAATCTAGAAGCTGAGCTATGTCAAGGTACCTTTTGCGTCAACATTCGATGGAAACAAAAGTTGAAAACAAAATTTATATTTTTTCCAACATCTGGAATGCAACCACGTGTAATTGCGCTACGTTTCAGGAAACGTTTTGATTAACATTCTCTAAATTAATTCATAATGACATGAAATGATACTTATCACCTAATCTCGGATGTTCATTACGATTTATCAGACAATAATATGACATAAAACCCGCCTTTAATAGGTTTGTTTACCGTACACAGGCATATCTCATTGTAGTGGAGTGCAATTTGGCTTGCACAACATATGAGCCCGTAAAACTAAATCGATGTTTTCGAAAATATTGTGCATGCGATTTTCGGAAACATTCTTATACTTCTGTTAAATTGCACCGATCAGTATACTGGGTAAGTGACCAAAGGCTTGGCTACATGTATCGTAGAGTCATTACAAAACTATGGGCTAAAAGTATTCATCATACAACCTAGAGAATGACCTGAAAAGATCTTTCTCAATAAAAGTACGAATATGGGAAATGTTTTCTCCATATCTATTATACGAGTAAAGTGTTATCAGGAAAAATGACCATCAGATGTGACACCTTCAGGGACCCGAGAAAAAATCATATAAATACAATGCGGGACTAAATTTAACACACCAAGGACGATTCGTGCTATTATGTATCCATCGAAGAAAGAGATTACACCTAAACATATTCGCATATACTCCACGTGATCGCGCTTCAGAACGCCGAGCACGTTACAGGGCCGTACTAAGAATAAATGATTTGTGGTTTTACGACACCATCAAAAAGTATGCAAAAATTATTGCGGGCATGTATAGGGTCCAAACGTAAAGCTTGGAATTAATATATTTTTTTTAATCTAACTGTCATGACAAAAAAAACGACTGTAAATTGTTGTTTTCAGTAGAAGTGTTTTATCAAGAAATTATACTCGAAATGTGCGTAAAGCGCATTTTCAATGCAGGCTTGTAAAAAATGTCTTGACACATTAAAAAAAAACTGCATATGCATATACCTTACCACCGCTTAAACAGACGTCAGTGTGCAAAGAGTCAATTTAAATATTAGACTAAACAATGAATAGATAGATGGGGTTAAAAAGACGGATTTGAATACATAATAATATATACTAAATAGTATACAATAATTTATTGCAGAAACATTTTACCTCTGATCCGGAAATACATATATTTGAAAATAAAAATCATTCTAGATCTGAGGCCGTGGAACTCCCACAGTCATCAAGATTTATGATTAAAGGGGCAACGTGCGTATCAATGATACCGTCTAATTCCCACATTTTAGGTTCGACCCTTTCTTTTACATGCTGAATACATTTTCCCGCTTATTCGATGTTATTCTTTGTATAGCATCATGAAAGATATTTAAAACTTTTATTTTCTGCTGCAACATATTTTTTTATGTCTGCCCAAATGAGCTCAATCGAATTTTGTTTTTTGGCCATTCGACAACTTGTAACAATTCTGCCTTAACCATTGTATCATCATAAACAATCTTTTTATTTTTAAGAAATCCTTGAATTTCTGATTTTTTTGTCGACGTTGTTGGAACATTCTCGTGTGGTATGAAGCATTATACAGGGTGTTTCAGTTTATTGTTGCATAACTTTGAGATTCGATAGAACCTTTAAAATTAATGCATAAAGTCTATATAAACATGGGTCGAAAAATGCGTGGCTTCCGAAATACTAATAAATTTACTTTCTAAAATAGTTTTTTTTAATATTTCGAACAATATTTGATGTCTAACAGTGAAAATTGGTAGGTATACAAGGGTTTTTTGGTACGACAAAACGAACCATGGGCATAGTTTTACTGTAGCCGCTAGAGGGCGCTCTCTACTGTACCTGTAGTGTATTAAAATGACCGAAAAATTTTTCTTAGTGCAATTTTTTGCTTTTTGAATAAAAAAACGGATTTATCACACTTTTCAACATAAAAAAGCTCTCTTGTGAATTTTCGTTATCGTTAGCCGTTTTTGAGATATTTTGATTTTTAGGGTTCGATGCATTTTTAATTATTTATGATAAAATAAAGTTAAAAAGTCAGTATCTCCATAATTTTTAGAAGTAGGCTGTGCCTGCAAATATTTTCGAAATTGAAAGCAGAATAAGGTTAAACGTCAATTAGTTGACAGTTAGTTTTGTTGTCTGTTGAAACCTGAAACGTTTTTTTGCAATTATGAATGCATGAAATTCATTTTCTTTTACCTGTTTTTTTTTGTAAGTTTTATAAAAATGCCATTTTTATTCTCCAATCAAGAGCAGATATTCATTTTGTGCATGGCTTTGTAAATGGAAACGCAGCAGAAGCAGCCAGAGAATACGCACGAAGATTGCCAAACAGACGACATCAAACTCGCTCAGTATTTGTAAGAGTGCATCGCCAAATAATTGAAAATGGTTTTGGAAATCTCCAAAGGGATCAAAAGATAAATGTTCGTCATCGCAAATTTACCCGTATGATTCTACGTGAGTTTGATAGAAATCCGACCACAAGTGTTAGGAGAGTTTCTGGTGCCTTGGGAATTTCAGCAAGCCATGTTCACCGTGTTCTTAGAAATGACCATAGACGTCCTTACCATTTTCAACCTGTGCAAGGACTACAGCCGGGGGACGGAGAACGAAGAATCTCATTTTGTCACTGGATTCTTGATAGAGTTTTTAAGTAATGTTTTATGGACCGATGAGTCATGCTTCACTAGACGTGGAGTGGTAAATTTTCATAATCAACATATTTGGTCGCATGAAAATCCGCATGCAGTTCGGGAAAGAAATTTTCAGCATGAATTTAGTGTGAACGTGTGGATTGGTATCAACCGTAATCGACTATTTGGACCCTACCTTTTGCCTGCAAGGTTAAATGCTGCGACCTTCTTGGAATTTTTAAAGGCTGAACATGCAAATATGTGGGATAATGTTATGTTAGATTTAAGAAGATTGGCCTGGTTCCAGCTTGGTGGTTGTCCAGCTCATTATTCGAGAATAGTTAGAAACTGGCTGGACGAAAATTATCCAGAAAGATGGATCGGCCGTGGAGGACCAGTCGCCTGGCCTCCACGATCCCCTGACCTAAATCCATTAGATTTCTTTGTGTGGGGATTTCTAAAAGAAAAAGTGTACCAGACTCCCGTCACCACAAGAAATATGTTAATAGACAGAATCAGGAATACATGTGATGAAATAAGGCCTTATTTGAATAATGCTATACCACGTTCGACCATTCGTAGATGTGAATTGTGTATTGAACAATTGAGTTTACATTTCGAGCAACTACTTTAGATTTTGTATGTGTGTCCTAACCAGCCAATAGCATTTTAGTTGTAAATAATTAATTTCATTTGTTAAAAATAATATTAGAAGATTAAACAAATTAATATTCTGTTTTTTGTGTTTATTTGGAGTTAGGAATTATTGCTGTGTTTAAAAACACAATCTAAACGATCATCTTAATTACTTGTAATGCTCAAATCGAAAATGTAAAAAAAATTATTTTCCCATAAATAATTAAAAATGCATCGAACCTTAAAAATCGAAATATCTTAAAACGGCTAACTATAACGAAAACTCGCAGGAGAGCTTTTTTATGTTGAAAAGTGCGAAGAATCAGTTTTTTTATTCAAAAAGCAAAAAATTGCACTAAGAAAAAATGTTCGGTCATTTTAATACACTACAGGTACA
Organism: Acanthoscelides obtectus; assembly: GCA_963669975.1. Classification (NCBI taxonomy): domain Eukaryota; kingdom Metazoa; phylum Arthropoda; class Insecta; order Coleoptera; family Chrysomelidae; genus Acanthoscelides; species Acanthoscelides obtectus. The sequence continues at coordinate 16,687,986 of CAVLJG010000007.1, read as the reverse complement.
GTAGAGAGCGCCCTCTAGCGGCTACAGTAAAACAATGCCCATGGTTCGTTTTGTCGTACCAAAAAACCCATGTATACCAATTTTCACTGTTATACATCAAATATTGTTCGAAATATTTAAAATAAAACTATTTTAGAAAGTAAATTTAAACACCCTGTATTTCGGAAGCCACGCATTTTTCGACCCATGTTTATATAGACTTTATGCATTAATTTTAAAAGTTCTATCGAATCTTAAAGTTATGCAACAATAAACTATAATAACTAATAATACTATAACCGAATTATCTTCAAGCTTCTGTAGGGTATTAGAGAACCAATTTTCGAATGAGGTTCCATCTATTTCTTCATGGTAGTCTCCGGTTTTTTTGTACCAGACAGACACTAAAAATAATATCTATTAAATAAAGTAGAAACTTGTAAGAGAAAATGACATGCATAATGTAGCAATAATGCACTTCGTGTAATTTAATTATTTTATTTCTATAGCCGTGCAAGATATATGGATTTTCATAATCTAATGTACACGTTTACACGCTTTTGATGGTTATACCGCCTATAGGTCATAAAGCCACGGCAATTTAAAAGATGAGTGCTCGTTATAAAAAAGTATAAATGGTATTTTAATTACGTGATGCGAATTTAAATCAAAGGGAGTGTTTAGGGTAATTATTTCTCAAGGTGGAATTTTTTTCCCACTTCTGATGATGTTCTTTCATTTGAAAGCAAACAAAAAATGGAGCCAAGTAAATTAACATGGAGTGTCGATTGAATGGGAGAAAAAATCGCGTCAAGAAGGCTAACTCTGTACTTCCCACGCAAAGCTGTCATTAGTTCGGCCAGAGCTAGACTCTCTAAGAAAAAAGTTAGCTACCAGCATGTGTAACAAAAAAATTACATTGAATGGATCAAGGTTGTCAAATCGGCTCGTATAACTAGTCCATAATTTCTCCCCTACCCTACCGACAGTATCGACCACCTGGCAACGTTGCTATGACTAACCTCGCCACTCGCCAGCCATGGCGGTTCACGCAGGTATGCATGTTGAACATAATTCCCCAAGTTTTGAGGACAAATGTACAGTGAAATCCATGATTAAGAAATAAAATACTAGACTAAACCTGCGGCTCTGCTCACGTGGAATCAATAAATCAAAGAAAAATATGTCATCATCCATCAGGTTACTAAAAGTTAAAACCAGATGTCCTGGCTGCAATCTAGTACAAGTACCACCAGGATGCAGCTTTCAGTACCAGAAATACAAGTTTGGAACACTAAGGAATTAACCAGCCATCAGAAACCAATCCATGGAAGCAGTGAATGAAAAAATGAAGCCACTCAAATTGTCGAGATGACCACGCAACTGGAAATAGAAGATCCCGATATGGTCAGTTATCAACATCATTGCAATCGTCATCATTATCTACACGGCTCTGAGAGTTATTCAAGGTACAGGAAAAAAAATGATTTTTCAACCACCATGGCGAGAATCTCAAGAATCTTGACCTTTTCTGTTGTACCAATCCTAAGTAAATGTCTATGGTGGGAGGAGTTACGCTACTCGAATTGCACGTTCAGCAAGAGTATACGGAGTCAACGTTTTCATCGTAGGAAATGAATGTGTTGCATCTATTGTATCCACCTTTTACTCATTTGCCATTATAATCAAACGGTCTCAATAAATTTTTTATGTCAAGCAGTTTGAAAAAAATTTCTTATCACTCTCTCTAAACTCATAACTTTTCTTTATGAGTACCGAAAATTTACTCAGCCTGATATAAAACCACAAACATGACTTTTGCTAATTGGTTAGGGAGCCATATGTTTCTGTTATTCAAAATTTGGGCTTTGGCACCTTTGTTTCTAAAAACTAGCAAATCTTTAGATATTTTAAGTCCACTTGGATCCTGCAAATGATTCCTTTATATGATAAGACAGTGGTTTGCTAATAATATTGTAGCTATAACTTTGGATACCAAAAGATTAGCAACGGTTCGGGAAACATGGACGCTTGGATAGGCAACTAGAGTTACGCCACCGTGCGTCACCGATGGTATAGCTTGCAGACGGTTCGGTCATCATCGGGAGCTTTCGAGAAGCACTGATCGACATCTCGAAAGCGTCGATAAAGCTCGGGATTGCCAATTTAAAATAAATATCCAGTCCCCTAGAACAAAGTGACAGCGCCGAACGCGTCGACAACAAGTTTGTCATAAATTAGTTGCAAATGTTGTTATAAATTAGTGTAAGAGTAATAAATTAGAGTTTAAAAAGTAAAAACGGTGTTTTCATTAAAATATCATCTACCGATGTTGTCGCCGCTCCACTTATCTCATCTGTGCCTGCTGCTTGCTTGGCAGTTTTGATATCCTGCATTCCCTGAGGTACAACCGGTGTCAGGAAAAACAGAATTGTAGATCAAGGTTACAGCTTGACGTTCTCAAAGAAATTATTAAATGCCTTCCAAATATCTTGCATACATGTGACGGTTGCTTACATTCATTAATTGTTCTGTCACTTTTCCTCATCATATCATCATTACGATTGAGCCTATGATCATTGAAATTCTTTCTAGCAATCCTCACTTTTCTTGTTATTATTCTTTGAAGACACGGTTTCTGTAGCAAATTGAATGCTTTCAGGTCTGTCGTCCGTATAGCCAATGACAACTAGCCTCAAAAATGAAGCAGGCCATCACATGGACTTCGATGACATCCTGGTGGAACTGGGAGAAATGGGAAGATACCAAGTGTTTCTCTATATTCTTATATGCCTGCCAGTATTGTTCGCTGCATCAAACAGTCTGAGCTACGTTTTCACGGCTGGTGTGCCAGATTATAGGTACAGTATACAGAGTATTTTCCTCCATAAATATGGAAAGTAATTTAGAGTAGTTTGTAGTTACTTAGTACTTAAATGTTCAGTTGAATTAAAAATCAAGAAAGAATCTGATATTGCGACGTGCAAACGAACTTTGACGTCACTTCCTATGAGTTTACACGTGTACAGATGTAAAGATATTTACAAGAATTGCAAAACAACCGCTAGCTTAAGAAGTTCTTTCATTTTCATACTTTTTTTATTTTTCATTAGTTATTTTTCCGTTTCTTCATAACCTATTATCTCTTCTTCTTTTTATAGCTAAATTGGCACAAATAGTCCTATTATAATGTAACCTATTATCTCATCTTCTTTTTATAGCTAAATTGGCATAAATAGTCCTATTATACTGTGACTTAATCTTTGTAGTTTCACATTTTTTATTTTTTGTTTTCGTATAACTTGTTTTTTTTCACTTTTGTACGGGGTTAGATGGTGGAATAGCAGGTGCTAAATCTCGCCCCATGTAATGTACCATGTGTTGGTCAATAAAGACGATTATTATTATTATTATTATTTTTACAGATTGCGCGATCTAACTCTCTTCTACCGCTACGCCAATGGGCTTTGCTCCTTAGGGTTCGCCGAGGTATTTGGTAGATTGAGAAGTTTAACCCTGATATGTTTGCAGGTGTTTCATACCGGAATGTGAAGACCCATCTGACACCACATACGACGTGCCTTGGAGAAAGTGGGCTATCCCGGACCCTAGTGCCGTACATGCAATTGGTGTGAAAAGCGATTTGTGTTATCGGTACATGTCCAGACCTGGAGAAACCAACAGAACGTGTTCAGATAGTTTGTTCATGAACGTGACAGAGAAATGCTCCGAGTTCGTTTTCGACAATGTTGAAAGGACAATTGTGAACGATGTAAGTGGAAGTTTTCACAGTTGATCAAATTGACGATCACCAACTCATAAACAGAATGACAGGGATACCATCAAATGCCGAGGAACCTCAAAATTCATCTGTTATTCTAAGATTTTGTGTCACCTTTGCAACAGCAAGAAATAGTATGCAAATGTAGAGAGATCAGTTCAACATCTAGTAACTCGGAAGAAAAAAAATAATAGCTAACAATAAATATTACCATATGTCGCATAAAAAATGTATTCATCGTCGTCTTGTTGAAACTGGTTCTGCTCGAAAAGGAACATCTGAAGGTAGACCTCTAAGTGTGTGAACACCTGAAATTGAGGAAGCAGTGCTGCACGAAGTCGAAGAACATCCTGAAACGAGTACGAGGATGATCGCTAGACACTGAAGTATTTGCCATCAAATTCTTTGGAGAATTTTAGTGGATTTTTTGTTATATCCTTACCATATTTTAAAAGTGCAGGCATTACTTCCCATTGATTTTGCAAGGCGTGTGACCTTTTGTCAGTGGTATCTTCAAAAAATTACACAAAATCCGCAATTTGAATCAATGATTCTGTTCACGGACGAAGCTAATTTTTCTCTAAATGCCATTCAGAATTTCCACAATAATCATTTGTGGGCAGAAGAAAATCCCTATGCCGTAACCGAAACCCACAACCAACACCAATTTTCGGTTAACGTATGGGCAGGAATTATTGGCAACCACTTTATTGGCCCATTCTTCTTGCCGGGACGACTTGACGTACAGACTTACCTCAATTTTCTTCAACAACAGTTGCCTTTGCTGCTTGATGATGTTCCGTTAGTAATAAGAAATAATATGTGGTACATGCATGATGGTGCACCAGCGCCACCAGCGCCCAAGAATGGCCACCAAGATCCCCAGACCTCAACAGCTTAGATTTCTTTTTGTGGGGCTATAACTATCTAAAACTGTAATGACTCATCGATGTTCACGTGAACATCACTTAACTACCAGTAGTCGGCCGTTCATAGGCGGGGTATGAATGTTTAACATGGGTGAACTAGATTTGTCACATGCTTAATAAAGAGTGGTTTGAAACATATTGTAAGTCAAAAATTTGGGAATTACCTTTATTCATCGTCGCTTCCACTTACATCTGACAGTAATAAACTGTCGCTATCGCTTTCCTCGTTGAAATTGACTATAACTGGCTCTATGATGGTGTCGATGTGGTGGTCAAGCTGCAACATTTTTGTTTCTTCCTTCACAACATGACGGATAGCATTCTGCCAAGCTTCGGGCGTTACTAGCTGTATGGAAGTCTGTTAATTTGAAGGTTGTGTTATGGCGCGCAATATAACCCTACACTTGAGCCCAGATGAGCTCTATTGGGTTCAGTTCACAGTGGTAGGGCGGTAACCGCAGCACAGTGACACCACATTGAGGAAGCATTATCCATGACGATCACAGAGTTGGGCTCAACTCGCTGAAGCACCCCTTGAAACCAGCTCTCGAAGCAGCTGGCATTCATTTCGTCATGGTAATCACCTCCTTTCTTAGAGACGAAAATCAACTCACACTCTTCTAAAAAGCCACTATCGCTACCTATATGAGTTACGATCAATCTTTGACCTTTCCCTGACGGTCCACGAAGACCTGTTGACAAACCTTCAATGCTTGCTTGTCGGTTACTCACTACGTTTTTGTCTATCCGGGTTTTTTTAACTGTGTGACATGCATTTACCCATGTCTAGTCCAAATAATAGATTTTTCTGCTTTGTCGCCTATATTCAATCATTTCGCGTAGGTATTTTCGACGCCAGGCGACTATTTCAGGTTTCTCTATCAATACTGACTTCCGATTACGCGTTTCGTAACGAAAATTAATTTCGTGCAGGGATTTCCTCATTACCTCGACGCTCATTTGGGGTATAATTTCATTTTCCTTGATCGCTGCATGTACAGCCTTGAGGGTTGGTATCTCATTCCTAAAGAAGAATGAATGTACGGTTCGCCTTAACGCCATTTTGCTATCGTCATCCAATTTAATGGCATTTCATCCCTTCAAATTAAGCTTCTTCTTTTCATGCACCACCCTGCGAATGGTCCACTCTGGAACGCCTGTCATACTTTCACAACGCGCGAGTGCATCTCCCTGCGACATAGTTCTGTTCAGATAATTGAACACGTTGAGCACGATTTCTTTCGCGTCCCTCTTCAGTGCTTTACGAAGCCGTCTACTTGTTCCCTGGCTTTCAGTACTTCCACTCGTGCCATTTGTACTCTCCATGGTTAAGTATAACCAAAACAGTAACCACAGAAACCACAACAATAACAATCACACAACAATTCTTATTAAAACACACAATATGCGATCGCTCAACGAAACACGTTCCAATGCGTTGCCAACGCCTATGAGTCTGCCGGTCGAGGCGCGTCTTTGATTTCATTGGTTCTACCGGCGGAGAACAGCCATTATTTCCATCTCTGTCTGTGCTGTTGACCACCGCAAAGCCACAGAAACGACATATGTCGTACGCTATACGGCTGTACTGGAAGGAAGCCGGGATCGAGCTCTGATATCGTGTTGATCACGCGTATGAGTCATTACAGTTTTAAATAGTTGTAGTATAGTGTACACAAGTCCCATTAACACTGTAGAGGAATTAAGAGAAAGAATAGTTGCAGCTTGTAATAGAATAAAAGACACTCCAGGGATATTTCAACGACTGCGCAATTCCATGAGAAGGAGGGCGGAAGCATGTGAAGAGAACCATTTTCAATAATTTTTGTAATCATTTCGTTGGTTTTAATGTTATGTTTATGCTGTCAGTTGTTGTTGTTCATTACCCCTAATGTGTTTAATTTTTCCAATTAAATGAATAATAATTTTGCAAGTTAGACAATAGAACGGTTTTTATTTTTTTACTCAAAAACGGCGCATCGAAGGAAAACAATTCGAGAAAGATCATTTGTTTTAAATTGAACAGGGAATTCAAAAATAATTTTTATTTGGCAAAAAACTATTGGCGTACCATTTTTTTCTCAAAAAATATCGAAATCAATACCCGTACGCACGCCACTGTTAGAGCTGAAAATTATTTTTGCATTGAAAAATATGCAACTTTATTAACTTTCACCACGTACTAAATATCAGTGAAATATCTGAAGCGGTTCTAAAAATATTCATTAATTTCCATTTTTTTTTCCTAAAACTTCAACACCCCGAGTTTTTGTAAGGAAACATTTTTGGACATTATTGAACTCTAATTTCACACTCACTTTACGCCCTAGAAGCACAAATAACTATCATTCAAGCTTACTAATGGTATAATTTTGAGTTGTAGCTAGACCAACTCTTCCTGTTTCATTTGGCCCTCATCCGTATACAAATCATTCCTAAACTGTATATAGATACGTAAATTTATAAGACATAATTGTAGAAATTTTGGTTTCAGTGGAACATCACCTGTGTAGAAAATCAATGGAAATTGTCATTGGTGGGCTCTTCGCATTTTGCAGGTATCATCATAGGATCTTTCGTGTTCGGTGTTATGGCAGATAGGTAAATTTAATATAAATTGAAAAAGCTATGATTAACAAACAAAAACTAGTTTTAGCACATTTTACTTCTTAAACCAGTAAGCAAATAAAAACCTTTGTTTTTCATGATTGTCAAAATCGAATTCAGGACATGTTTTCTTAATGTAGTATGTTGATACCATGCTATTGCCATACTATACTAAGTGACATATAAATCCGAACACCCAGTTTAAATGGTTTTATTTTAATAAAATTTTGTATAAGTACTTAATGAAGCATAATAAGTAAATGATAAAAATTTCAAAATGATTGCACTGCTTTAAAGCCCTTTGACCTTAAATAATGTGTGGATGCACCCTGATGTGCTACGCATTCTCCAACGCGCCTAGGCATGCTTCTGATCAGGTGGTCAGTGTCCTCCTGGTGTATCTCATTCCAGGCAACCACCAACTCCTCTCGAAGTGCTTCTAGAGTCTGAGGAGAACGTTGCAAATTGAGCAATCTCCTACCCATAATATCCCACACGTGCTCAATTGGGGATAAGTCGGGAGATCTTGGTGGCCATGGTAATAATGTGACATCATTATGTTGAAAGAAGTCTATTATGACTCTTGCAACATGTGGTCGGGCATTATCTCGTTGGAAAAATGGATCTGCCAGGGTGTCAAGATAGGGTAAAAGATGGGGTTCTAGAACTTCGTGCCTTCGTGGATATAACGCTGCGCGTTCATGTTACCTCTGATGAAGATTAAAGGTGACCTGGAACCATAAGCTATAACACCCCAAACCATAACTCTAACAGTGTGATGAACATGTCTTTCAACAAAAAACTGTGAATTCCTCCTTTCACCACGTCGCCTTCTAACCCTGGCACGACCATCGTGCATGCCTAAACAAAATCGATACTCGTCACTAAAGACAATACTGTTCCATTCCTGATCCCAGAGTGACCGTTGACTGCACCACTCAAGGCGATTACGTCGGTGTTCTCGAGTTAAAGGGAGGACCCAGTGTGGCCGGTATGAAAACAAGCCAAAACTTCTCATTCGTCGGTAAACACTTCGCATGCCAATAGGTCTTCCGTGTTCTGCAAACCATTCATTTGCAATGGGCCTGGTAGTGGAGAAACGGTCCCTTAAGGCCAATAATCTTAGGCGGCGATCTTCACGATCTGTTGTTCTACAGCGGCGTCCAGTGCCCCTTGCTCTTTGCGTACGGCCTTCTCGAAGCCATGCCTGACAACACCTAACCACAGTGTCTACACTTCTTTGCACTCTAACTGCAATTGCCCGAAAACAAAGTCCAGCTTCCCGAAGTCCCACTATACGGCCCCTATCAAACTCACTAAGTTGACGAAATCGTACAGGTCTCCGTACTCTAGGCATCGTAACCGATCGTAAAGAATGTCAAGAACCAAAATCCGCCAACGTTGATTCTTTACTGCGGCTGAAATATTCATTTTTAGAGCGTTAGTGAATTAAAAAAAGGCAGTATAAAAACCGGAATGTCCAACTGATAAAGCTGAAAATTTTTTCACTTGTTATTTACAGTAAGATAAATGCATTCACCAACTTTTATTAAAATAAAACCATTTAAACTGGGTGTTCGAATTTATATGTCACTTAGTATATTTTTCAAAAACTGATACATCTGGACAAGGAAAGAATGGAGGCCACTCCAGTTACGGGTATGCTTTCCCACTTTTTCGGATATTTTCGTGGATAGATCGAAATTGGGGAAGATGAGGAATGTTCATGTATTGGCTTCTATTCACGGCAGTACCACGTTATGTTAGATTTACTTTTCAAGCATCTCAGTCATATTTGAGGTAGAAATAGGATACATTTGCTCGATTGCAGCAATATTTTTTCATAGTTCTAAGCTGTAGTTTCTGAGTATCCCAATACTGTTCAAGGTGCATACATTGGCTTAAAAATGATCGGCGTTTAGCCTTTAAAAGTTGATTCCAAGTGAATTGTAACTAAAATTATAGATATCCAATTTAAAAAGAAGAAATGCCAGAAAATCATTTTTCTAAGTTTTCGAGATCATTATATGTATTTATTTCAGATTCGGGAGAAAGCTAGTGTTCATCTGGTGCATTCTGCTAATGAGCGTCTCCGGATGTCTCCAAGTCATCTCACCGGAATATTGGACATTCGTCAGCCTCATTTTCATCAATTCCCTGGGCACCGCTGGAGTTTACCCTTTGGCGTTCATCATCGGAGTGGAAATGGTGGGTAAGAAGAGGAGAGAGGTCGCTGGTATCACTTTGAACTACTTTTACGCTGTTGGAGAGGCTATTGTGGCACCTTTGGCCTGGTATACCAGAGACTGGGTATATTTGCAGCTGTTAGTGTCTACCCCCGCGATTATATTTGTTGTTTATTATTGGTAAGTACTTTTTCTCTCGTTTACTCTACGCCACTGAAGTATTTTCATCGCGACAATTTTTGAGAACGAGATATTGTTTTTTTGATTTTATATTGCCATATTGTAACAAAATTATTCCATCTAAACAATCTGGATTTCGACAAGGTCATAATACAGCTTTGGCACTCTGTGATTTAACAGACAATATAACAATGGCACTTGATAACCAAAAAGCAGTAGCTCTCATACTTCTTGACTTTACTAAAGCATTTGACACCATTAATCACTCACTTCTTGTATCTAAATGCAGTTACTATGGATTTTCTGAAAAACCTCTTTCGTTTATTCAAACCTACCTTGAAAATCGGTATCAAAAAGTTCGTCTAAATCAACAGTACTCTTCGGAACAAAAAATTTGTTCTGGTGTACCACAGGGATCAGTCTTAGGACCGCTATTATTTTCATTATATATATATATTAGAAACAGAGGTAAAATCATGCAGCATACAATTTTTTGCAGATGATACTCAAGTTTTCTATTCATTTAGGAGTAATGACTTGGAAACGGCAAATAATAAAATTAATCAAGATCTTGTCCAAATTGAAAAGTTCAGTAGTAGTCATAATCTTCGTTTAAACCCTTTGAAGACAAATATGTTAGTATATGCAAATAGAACAAAAAAGAATACCTTAAAAAAGGACATAGACATACATTTAAAGGGTAATAAATTAATTCCTGTGGATCATTCGAAAAACCTAGGTATTATAATGTATGATGACTTAAAATTTGTTGCACACGTGAACTATCTAATTACTCAGTGCTACGCTATTCTCAGAGTTTTATTTGCAAATAAGGCTATATTACATAAATCTGCGAGAAAGCAATTGTGTGAATATTTCGTGTTTTCAAAGATATCGTATTGCTTAGTGGGTTTACTATCCCTATTTAGATATTATAACAAGAAATCGTATTCAAAGTATTATGAATACATGTTGCAGGCTTGTAAATGATCTCAGAAAATATGATCATATATCGAATGCCATTAATGAACTCAAATGGATGAAAATTAATAAAATGTATAAGTACCAGCTCCTAAATCTGACTCACAAGGTTCTTTATTCAAAAACACCGTCATATTAGTAAACAAATTCATACGTAGAGGGAATATGCATCGTATTAATATTAGATATAGAGAGACTTTTTCAATTCCACGCCACAGCACGTCTCTATTTCAGAATTCATACATTTACAATGCGATCAAATCATATAATTCTTTAGACCGCAGTTTAAAAGAAACCAATCCATTATCCAAATTCAAGAAAAAAGTGAAAGAAGTTCTTCTTGATCAGCAGCGAAATCGGTTGTAACCCATAAGTGTCCTCATATGTTCCTTATGTATTTACTTGGATTATTCGTTATTGTATACAGGTGCCTATTAATTTTCAACAAATTCTTTTTTTTCTTTTTTACATCTAGTATTGTTAAGGGGGTTAGATGGTAGAATAGATATATAATCTAAATCTCGCTTCCTGTAAGAATATTACAAATAAAAGACGTTAATTATTATTATTATTATATTCACCATGAAAAATCGTGTCATTATTTTCGTTGGTCTGTGTGTCGTGTGTCTGTGTGTCGTGTATCTGTCTGTCGGTTTGTCCGATTATCGTTGGCCCCTCTGAAACTTGGAAACCACTGCTGGGATTTGGATGAAATTCTTACAAAAGGTTACATTTACGCCATGGACAAAAAAGTATTGTAGCTTTTGAAAATCGGTTCAGTGACGGTGAAGAAGAAGGCCGCAAACGAAATAGTAAAAGTCTTGTTTGAAAAAAATTTTAGAGGTAAAAAATCAGGGGATGGGGTGTGTGTGTTTTACATATCAAAGGTTTCCCCGTCAATTTCTCTTTAAAGCTTGTAATGATAGAGGAGTGTTTTTCTGCTATCTGGGCTCACCGCCCGGCGTAACGCTCTGCTTGATTGTTTTGCTCATACTACCGCCGTGACAGTGCCGCGTCTGACGATATACAGTATATTCAGATAAGAGATAGACCGGACATAAACAAGACCACGTGATCATCGAACGCTGTAACATTCGGCAGGGACGTATTAAGAGTCACGCAGTACATATTTTAGATAGTAGATGCTGCTTTGCGTAACTTTGTAATAAATTAGCACAATTCGATGTGTATACGATTGGTGATGGATATAGGATCATGTGGGGGTGGGGTAAGAAATATATAATGATGTAAATATACATAAGGGTTTCAAAATGTTCGCTTCGATTTCCAGCTTCGGATGCCGCCTGATGTTTGGTGAAATACAGTCGAATATAATCTCAAAATGGCGTTTAAATTAGCCTAAATTAAAATAATCGTATATCTATTAAAATTGCTTTTAGAATATTGATTAGTATATTTTTTGATTTCTAGGTAAATATGCAACCAAATTAAAACGTTCAAAACGTAAAAAAATGTGCATGGTTTGAACATTGTCAGAAAGTAGATTCTTGAATAGGTTTTGCCAAAATGGGTTCAAAAATGTCAATAATTAATTAAAAAATACAATAGCTTTATAATTACTTATAACTTACCGAATTTGATGAACGACATCTTTTATTGGAAAGATGAGCTTGATGAGCTTTCATCATCGCTACTGCCTGAAGCACCAACGTCAATAATGAATGGCTCGACTTGTTCCTCTAAAATATTGTCCAGTTCCCACATTCTCTTTTCAACTTTGTCTTTCACGTGCTTAATACAGTTTTCCCATTTTTGCGCTGTTATTAATTCTAGTGCTTCTTTGAAAAGTCCTTTGAGGTCACAAAATTTAAAAGTTGTATTGTGCTTAGCTATATAATTTTTAACCTCTGCCCATATGAGCTCAATGGGATTGAGCTCGCAATGGTATGGAGGTAAACGGAGCACAGTTTTATTTTGACTTGGTGCCATTTCGTCAATGGCGTATTTTTGATATTCCGCTTGTGATCCTTGACAATTCTTAATAATTGTACTTTCAGCATTGCTTCTTCAAGTTGATATTTTTCGAGCGGAGCCAATTTTGAACATCAACTTTCCTGAAGCCGTTGTTGGGACCTTCTCCATTCTTCGAGAATGATAAGGCGCATTATCCAACACAATTACTGCGTTTTCCTCTAAGTTCGGTAAAATTTTTGAAAACCACTGTTCAAACGATTCGCCATTCATTTCCTCGTGGTAATCTCCAGTTTCTTAGACTCAAAGCACCACAGACCATCAACAACAAATCCATCCTCACTGCCAATATGGCAGATAATGAGCCTTTTCCCTTTACCTGGAAATCGAAGTACTAACTAACTAACTGGTGTAGATTTATTTCAATAAACGAACCTTTTTCAAATGTTTTCATCACATTCAGCGAAAAAACATTGAGACATGAGTATCAGATTGCTATAATTGGGATTATTTAGTCATATTGAAAGAAAGAATATTGAACGTCGTATGATTACTCAGCGCTTCACAATTTAATTTAAAGTTATAAACCTTTAAAAAATGAATGATCAGGAACCTGAAATACGCGCAAATATTAATATTACAAATTATAACTTTATAAAGCTTAAAGTATGAATTAAAATGATTAGAAATATTAGGAACGGTACACAATATAAAACTTAGTAACTTTTTTTAAGTTTATAATATTCGACATATTTTAAGATTATATTAAAAAATTATTGAAATCTCGAAAACACATAAAAACATGGCTTAAAAAGTTCTAACAAATGAAAATGACAATAAAACATCCACGCAAGTTATAAAAGTTTTGTTACTTGTAATATGTTTTATCTGCCCCCTGGAATTAATGTTTAGAACCTTGTTCCCAAGGTTTGAAAAACATCCGATTGTTGTCTATTACTCGTATTTACCTGCTGGATTTTTTAATCCGGTGGACAGTCCATCTAGAAAGGCCCTCCTGGATGAAGTTACAGAATCATCAACCCATACTTTACTTGTAGTGTGTCCTGGGTTTACCCACGTTTCATCAAGGTAATAAATCTTCCTGTTTTGATTTATATATTTCCCAATTTTTGTTAAATAATCCCTCCTCCGTAGCACAATTTCTTCTCTATCCAGTAGTAAACTATTACGACCCCGTTTTTTCCATTTGAAATTTAAATGCTTCAGTAACGCATGGAATGTTGATCGTTTGAAATTTGGCAACGTTGTATCTCCATTTTCCTCCTGCAGTACTTTATCTATAGTAGGTATTTCATTCCTAAAGAAGAATTCATGCACTTTCCTCCTAATCGCATGCTTATCAGCTTCATCCAATGATTTAACAATACTTTTGCGATCTTTACTCTTCATTGGCTCAGAAAAGGTGTGATTTTTTTGTATTGTCTTAACACATTAAACACTGATGCGCGACACACCCCAACTTTGTGAGAAACCTTCACAACAATTTCTTTGATGGTTGATGCCTCGTTCTCCTCGCGCTCGATCTTATATATATTCAAAATGACCTCTTTCATTTCTGCACTCAGGTGTCTTTTTTTAGAGCGTTTCCTAGGTGGACTACAGGAGTTTACAACTTCATCGGCAGTATCTGTACTACTGGGCATTTTGCGCAAGCAGTTGATAACAATAACAATCAATAACAAGGTATAACAATAACAACGACAAACTCAACAACTTAATAAGATAACAAACGAAAACGTCCAAAGAAATATCAAATTGCAATGATGCACACGACATACGTAACACGTCTGAACCTGAATGTGACTCTGCCTTGATACGACTGCTCTGCCGCTCGGCATAGGCATTTAATTGCGAATTGACCAATGAGGGCTCCTGTTTTACGTCGAGACGGCGGCGTTAGCGTGAAAATCACCCGAACCTTTTGTTTACATCCGGTCTATCTCTTATCTGAATATACTGTAGGAAGGGACAACGTTGCCAGATAGACGGTAAATAGCGGTATGGCAAGAAAAGAATATCTATGGACTAATTGTATAGACCCGTTTAATGACTTATTACATTTAATTCCTCTGTTGTACATGACCGTAACTCTATTTTTCTCAGAGGATTAAAATTGACGCCATTTTTAATCATGCTAATTATGGAGACCATTTTGTATGTAACCGTTTCAGTTTCTTGCAGGATGATTCCTGAATCAGTGCGATGGCTGCTGGCAAATGAAAGACGCGAAGAAGCCAAGAAGGTCGTGATACGAGTGGCCAAAGCGAATAAAGTGATCTTGTCTGACGATATAGTGAACTCCTTCGCCGAAGTTGCACCACTAAAAGACGTAAGTTACAAAAATGCTCTTCGGTATATCGATATCTCTTAACTTTAAGCTTGACAGAAACTAGTTAAAATCTTAAAATAATTTTAATTGGTAGTATATTTTATTATACAGTTAACTATCTAAAACTGTAATGACTCATCGATGTTCACGTGAACATCACTTAACTACCAGTAGTCGGCTGTTCATAGGCGGGGTATGAATATTTAACATGGGTGAACTAGATTTGTCACATGCTTAATAAAGAGTGGTTTGAAATATATTTTAAGTCAAAAATTTGGGAATTACCTTTATTCATCGTCGCTTCCACTTACATCTGACAGTAATAAACTGTCGCTATCGCTTTCCTCGTTGAAATTGACTATAACTGGCTCTATGATGGTGTCGATGTGGTGGTCAAGCTGCCACATTTTTGTTTCTTCCTTCACAACATGACGGATAGCATTCTGCCAAGCTTCGGGCGTTACTAGTTGTATGGAAGTCTCAAGTAAAACCTTAACGTCTGGTAATTTGAAGGTTGTGTTATGGCGCGCAATAGAACCCTTCACTTGAGCCCAGATGAGCTCTATTGGGTTCAGTTCACAGTGGTAGGGCGGTAACCGCAGCACAGTGACATCACATTGACCGGCCATCTTATCAGTCACGTAACTAATGTTCGCAGGCTCGTGCTGTTTAATTTTTTCATACAATTCCGCTTTCACACATGAATCGTCAAACGGGATTCCTTTTTCGCGCAACCATTGCTGCATGTCACTTTTTCGAGATCCCATAGTCGGTACACGTTCGGCTCGACGACTATGGTAGGAAGCACTATCCATGACGATCACAGAGTTGGGCTCAACTCGCTGAAGCACCCCTTGAAACCAGCTCTCGAAGCAGCTGGTATTCATTTCGTCATAGTAATCACCTCCTTTCTTAGAGACGAAAATCAAGTCACACTCTTCTAAAAAGCCACTATCGCTACCAATATGAGTTACGATCAATCTTTGACCTTTCCCTGACGGTCCACGAAGACCTGTTGACAAACCTTCAATGCTTGCTTGTCGGTTACGGACACTACGTTTTTGTCTATCCAGGTTTTTTTAACTGTGTGACCTGCATTTACCCATGTCTCGTCCAAATAATAGATTTTTCTGCTTTGTCGCCTATATTCAATCATTTCGCGTAGGTATTTTCGACGCCAGGCGACTATTTCAGGTCTCTCTATCAATACTGACTTCCGACGCTCATTTGGGGTATAATTTCATTTTCCTTGATCGCTGCATGTACAGCCTTGAGGGTTGGTATCTCATTCGCTAAAGAAGAATGAATGTACGGTTCGCCTTAATGCCATTTTGCTATCATCATCCAATTTAACGGCCTTTCGTCCCTTCAAATTTAACTTTGGATCAGTAGTAGCTCCAGTTTTCTTCTTTTCATGCACCACCCTGCGAATGGTCCACTCTGGAACGCCTGTCATACTTTCACAACGCGCGAGTGCATCTCCCTGCGACATAGTTCTGTTCAGATAATTGAACACGTTGAGCACGATTTCTTTCGCGTCCCTCTTCAGTGCTTTACGAAGCCGTCTACTTGTTCCCTGGCTTTCAGTACTTCCACTCGTGCCATTTGTACTCTCCATGGTTAAGTATAACCAAAACAGTAACCACAGAAACCACAACAATAACAATCACACAACAATTCTTATAAAAACACACAATATGCGATCGCTCAACGAAACACGTTCCAATGCGTTGCCGACGCCTATGAGTCTGCCGGTCGAGGCGCGTCTTTGATTTCATTGGTTCTACCGGCGGAGAACAATCAGCCATTATTTCCATCTCTGTCTGTGCTGTTGACCACCGCAAAGCCACAGAAACGACATATGTCGTACGTTATACGGCTGTACTGGAAGGAAGCCGGGATCGAGCTCTGATCACGTGTTGATCATGCGTATGAGTCATTACAGTTTTAAATAGTTGTAGTATAGAAGAAGGCAAGATAAGAAGAACTATATTTTAAGCTACGTTCTCTCGGGGCAAGAAGACGTTTTTGCTTTAGCGACGTGGAGAGTGAATAATGAACCAGCTAGGGTCGTGGACTGTTCACACGGTCTGGTCCAACAGGTTTGACGAGATATAGCTCCCAATTTTCCAGCATAAAAGAATCCTTTGACCTATTTTTTCACAAGATATTATGAATGTGATTTTATCGGAGACGAATAGAAAAGCCGGATCATATTATGCAAGAAATGGGAAGGCTTTTTCTCCTTTTGTGCAAGAGGAACTGGAAGCATTTATTGGTTTGCTTATTATTTTTGGAGCCTGGCATGCTGCTAAAGAGCCAATATGCGTATTATGGAGCCAAGACCCAACTTTATGTCGACCTTTGGTATCATCTACTATGTCTCGCAACGGATTCCAACAAATTATGTGCTTTCTAAGATTCGACAATTTTGAAACAAGAGAAGAAAGAAAACGCACTGATAAATTTGCCGCAATCAGAGATGTCTTTGATGTTTTTGTATCTATTGAAAGAAATCTTTAAATCCATCTGAACACTTGTGCGTGGATGAGCAGTTAGTTCCGTTCCGACGTAGGGCTCCTTTTCGGGTTTACATGAAGAGTAAGCCGGACAAATATGGATTAAAAATTTGGGCCTTGGCTGATTGTAGTTTGGCGTATACAGTGAATATGCAAATTTATTTAGGTAAGCTATGTCCTAGAACATGCAGATATTATAGATTTTAAAATTTTAGGCAAAGAAGGAAACAAACCAGAGAAAGGTCAAGGTCAAAGGGTAGTGTTTGACCTGGTAAACCATTTATCTACAGGATATGGGATAACTACTGATAACTTTTTTACCAGTATTGAGTTGGCCAATAAGCTCTTAGATAAAAACATTACCTTGTGTGGAACACTGCGTAAAAATGAACCTTATATTCCAAAAGAACTACTTCCAGCAAAATACAAGAAAGAATTTTCAAGCATGTTTGCTTTTATGGAAAATAAAACATTAGTTTCTTACGTACCAAAGAAAAATGCGGCAGTTATCCTTTTATCAACAGAACATAACGATGACAGAATAAGTGGAGAGGAATGTGACTATAAACCGGACATCATTTTACACTACAACAAAACTAAGGGTGCAGTAGATACAACAGATAAATTGGCAAAGGAATTTACCACTCAAAGAAAAAGTAATGGATGGCCGATGGTAATATTTTTTCATCTGCTGGATATTGGTGGCATCAACGCCTATAAACTATGGATGTTGAAAAATCCAGATTGGAAAAAAATCGTTTAGATAGGAGAAGAATGTTTCTGTTGGAGTTGGGTCAAGAATTAATTAAGAAGAATATAATTCGTAGATACCATAATGACAAGTCGTTACATTCCAATATAAAACAATCCATATTAACAATTTTGCCAGAATTAAATATTGTAAGGAATGAACCACCTGCTCCCGCTATTCGGAGACAGCAGCGATGTTTTTTATGCGACAGAAGTAAGACAGGAAATCTCGAAAGTTTTGTATTCGGTGTAATCAGTACGTATGTGCAGAACATTCTAAAAATATAACCGTTTGTAATAAGTGTGATAATTAAATTATTATTTAAAATATCACATATTTATCTTCTTCTTAATTATCTTTCTTTATATTATAATCATTTCAAATTATTTTTTCCAAATGTGTTTGTTTATCAATGTTATAGCATACTTATGTAAAAATATATATTTTTTATAATCAGAATGTGTTTATTTTTGAAAATCTTTAATTACAGTAATTAAATAAGCCAGAAAAACGTTGGGGTACATTTGCACCCCACTCGGTATTTAACGTAAATTTCTGACCACGGGTTTATGAAGGTTAATTGCCCAGATGTTAAATTTACCAAAATCTGTGGTTCATGACATTGTGACACAGCATTTGAACATGCGCAAGGTGTGCGCGAAGATGGTCCCAAAAGTGCTCACTGACGACCAGAAATTGCGGCGAGTGGAAGTGTGCCAAGAAAATTTGAACATGAGTGAAAGTGACCCCCAATTTTTGAATAACGTAATCACAGGTGACGAGTCGTGGATCTTTGAGTATGATCCCGAGACAAAGTGGCAATCTTCCGAGTGGCACACGACGGCGTCTCCTCGCCCAAAAAAAGGAAGAATGAGCAAATCCAAAGTGAAAACGATGCTCATTGTTTTTTTTTACATCAAAGGCATCATCCACCATGAATTTGTTCCTCCTGGACAAACCGTCAACACCAAGTTTTACGTGGAAGTGCTCAGGAGACTCAAACGAAGGGTCAGTCGGATCCGACAACGCCCCGCGGCTCACACCGCCTTTATTGTGTACAGCTACCTGACCAAGGCCGGCATCCCAACGCTTCCGCAGCCGCCCTACAGCCCAGTTGTGGCCCCCCGGACTTTTTTTTGTTTCCTCGCCTGAAAAGGCCGATGAAAGGCAAGCATTTTGAGATGACAGATGGGATCCAAGCAGCATGCACCGCGGCTCTCAAGGCTATTCCGGAGAGTGCTTTCCGTGACGCCTTTAATGCTTGGAAATCGCGCTGGCAGCGCTGCATCAACGCAGAAGGAGCCTATTTTGAAAGTTTTTAAAGAATTGTAACGATTGGCTCAATAATTTTTTTTAAATCGACTCAGTCCTATTACTTTCCGGACAAACCCTGTACAGTGCTGAAACTTTAAATAATGTATTAAGAACTAATACCGAGCATTTTAGCTAGTTTTTCAGACGGTCAGATCGCTACAATTGGTTGATATTTGTCGACTTTTTTTTTCGTCATCTGGAGTTTATTTATTTTTAAATATTATGAACTCGTAGTCGTTTTAATCGTACGAGATACTTTTGGAAAAAAGGTCCATGAAATGATATTTCTTCGTAAAAATACTGGATTACGTGACATACTTGTTTGACAAAGTCATGCAGTGATCAATAATCCAGCCATTTACCACATGCTATCTAGTAACTAGTCTAAGACAGTTTGAAACATAATTTTGTAAATACGAACACCCAGTTTAAATGGTTTTATTTTAATAAAATTTTGTACTTAATGAAGCATAATGAGTAAATGATAAAAATTTCAAAATGATTGCACTGCTTTAAAGCCCTTTGACCTTTAATAATGTGTGAATGCACCCTGATGTGCTACGCATTCTCCAACGCGCCTAGGCATGCTTCTGATCAGGTGGTCAATGTCCTCCTGTGGTATCTCATTCCAGGCAACCACCAACTCCTCTCGAAGTGCTTCTAGAGTCTGAGGAGGACGTTGCAAATTGAGCAATCTCCTACCCATCATATCCCACACGTGCTCAATTGGGGATAAGTCGGGAGATCTTGGTGGCCATGGTAACAATATGACATCATTATGTTGAAAGAAGTCTATTGTGACTCTTGCAACATGTGGTCGGGCATTATCTTGTTGGAAAGTTGGATCTGCCAGGGTGTCAAGATAGGGTAAAAGATGGGGTTCTAGAACTTCGTGGATATAACGCTGCGCGTTCATGTTACCTCTGATGAAGATTAAAGGTGACCTGGAAGCATAGGCTATAGCACCCCAAACCATAACTCCAACAGTGTGATGAACATGTCTTTCAACAAAAAACTGTGGATTCCTCCTTTCGCCACGTCGCCTTCTAACCCTGGCACGACCATCGTGTATGCCTAAACAAAATCGAGACTCGTCACTAAAGACAATACTGTTCCATTCCTGGTCCCAGAGTGACCGTTGTCTGCACCACTCAAGGCGATTACATCGGTGTTCTCGAGTTAAAGGGAGGACCCAGTGTGGCCGGTATGAAAACAAGCCAAAACTTCTCATTCGTCGGTAGACACTTCGCATGCCAGTAGGTCTTCCGTGTTCTGCAAACCATTCATTTGCAATGGACCTGGTAGTGGAGAAACGGTCCCGTAAGGCCAATAATCTTAGGCGGCGATCTTCACGGTCTGTTGTTCTACGGCGGCGTCCAGTGCCCCTTGCTCTTTGCGTACGGCCTTCTCGAAGCCATGCCTAACAACACCTAACCACAGTGTCTACACTTCTTTGAACTCTAACTGCAATTGCCGAAAAGAAAGTCCAGCTTCCCGAAGTCCCACTATACGGCAAACTCACTCAGTTGACGAAATCGTACAGGTCTCCGTACTCTAGGCATCGTAACCGATCGTAAAGGATGTCAGGAACCAAAATCCACCAACGTTGATTCTTTACTGCGGCTGAAATATTCATTTTTAGAGCGTTAGTGAATTAAAAAAAAACAGTATAAAAACCGGAATGTCCAACTGATAAGGCTGAAAATTTTTTCACTTGTTATTTACAGTAAGACAAATACGTTCACCAACTTTTATTAAAATAAAACCATTTAAACTGGGTGTTCGGATTTATATGTCACTTAGTATATGTATACTCAAGAGTATGAAGAAATCTGCTTTTCTTCACAACAAAAGGTGGTAGACATTCCCCTCTTTGTTTTAAAATGTCTATAACGATGCATGTTTTTAGAATACTGTAGCGAATCTGTTCAATTCCTCACAAATACGAAATGTTTGAATTTGTTTAGAAGAGTTTTACTATTAGTCGGATCTTATTACGTGTGGTCTGATTCTCTCATACATAGATACCTAAAAATCTTATTTGAAGAGTTTTCTCGTTCCTGTCAACACTTTCAATTGAATCCCAAAGAACACGTTTTCTCATTATTTGTTTGTCGAATAAAAAGTTTTTCCACAACAAATGTTATACCCATTTTGTGCGTCCATGTTACTTACTCCAACTGAATATCAAAACATTTCAGGCAAAACAAATGCAGAACCACAACGAAACTCAACGAATACTAACGGTAGTCAGGGAAATGTTGAGCTATAGAATTATGATACTACGATTAACAATAATGTATTTCATCTGGGGTGTGAACGCGTTCATCTTCTACGGCCTTTCCATCAATTCCACGAGTCTGGGAGGCAACAAGTATATCAACTTTGCACTAGTGTGCTTGGTAGAGATTCCTGGATACACACTGGCGTGGATCGCTATAGAAAAAATTGGTAGAAGACTGTCTCTTGTTGCATCTTTAGTTGTTTGCGGTAAGTAAATGAGGAGTACTTTACTTCGGCTTAAATCAAGAATATGTAATACGTTCACAAGACAGAACTGTGGTAACTTGACCTTTGACGACTTCCTCGTGTTAGGTTGTTTCTTCTGAGAAACCACATTTACTGTATTTATTACAATAGGACAGACGAAGGTATCATTTTGTTTTGACCTGTTCAATGAGTCTAGCAGACCCCTCTGATTCTGCCACAATCATCAGCCATCTAGCGGCACTGCTATTGAACGGGAACTGGGATGGTTCCAACTAATAGCAGTGGTACGCGATTTACAATGGTTCGATAGATGGCGCTTTGCGCTATCTCATGCTGATAAACCGCACCTCCGTTATAGAGGATCAACGTGATGCTTTCGTTTGTTCGTCGAGAGATAAGAGCTCAAGCCTATACCATGCTGATGAATAGATAAGAAGCACGAAACAGCTGTCCATGGTTGGCTGTTTCTTTTCTTGTCTCGGACTGACGATGACATCTCATTTTGTTTTGATTTGACCTAGTGTACGGGGATTTACAATAGATTCGTAATGGTTGCAGTGGGTTACATTACGTCTCTTTCAGATGTCTTGCAATACCGCCGTCTTACCAAAGGACTAAATCCTTGCTTATACAGAGTGTTCGGAAGGTCAATACCAGCCTTACTCCAATTCCCATTTAAGACAGCTAGAGCCACATAGTTTTTGAGTTACGTACAATTTTGTGGAATCGTGGAAAGCATCCAAAATCATGCGATAAACAGACGCTCGTTCAATAATGAAGAGCAACTGCTTTGTTGTCTTATTTTTTTCCATTTAACTTGATGTATAGCCTCTCTATACAAATAATAATAATAATAATAATATTTATTCGCCAAAATACAAAAAATGGGCAAATAAATATGAAAAAACCACAGAAGGCATCGCTTGTGTGTTGTTTATATCTTAATAACTAACAATCAATCATATATGTGTATAACAATTATTGTTAAATATAAAAGGTATTAATGTAATTGGAATTTTGTAGTTTTAGTTTTCTATATAATTATGTTCAGTCATTCGCTGCACATTACTAACCCAGTCTTTCAATTTTCTTGTAAATTTTTTTCCAAAATTAAGTATCTTTATTTCGTTTGGTACTACATTATATAATTTAGCTGCTAAGAATTTAAACGATTTTTTGAATAATGTTTTGTGTGGTCTTTGGATATTAGATGAGCATATTCGAAATCGTGTGTTATGCTCGTGTTTATAGGATTTTTTCTTTTTATTACAATACTTATGGTATAAGGTGGTGGCATGTAAGAAATAAAGTTGTCTTGTATCAAGTATCCCTGTTTCTTGATATAAGTTGTTCGTTGGATATAATCTTGGCTTATGGAAAATGGCTTTCAAAACAGTTTTTTGTGCTATATTCAGGTCAGAAATATATGTCTTGCAGGCGGCACCCCAGGCTGTGATGCCGTATATTATATGGGTTTCAACTAAGGCATGGTATAGGATTCGCAGATAACTTTCTGTAAGAATGTTAGCAATCATTTTGAGTTTATAGGCAACATTTCTAATTTTTTTGATAACATATTTAATATGGTTATCCCACCTTAGATGTGAGTCTATAAATATTCCAAGATATTTCAAAGTGTTAACTCTATCGATTTTGGTCTTTTGGCCATGATAATTAACGGAAATTTGTTTGAAGGTAGGTAAAAATTTTGAATAGGATGTAAATGCAATAAATTTTGTTTTTTTGAAGTTAACTGTTAAAATTTTAGTATCAAACCAGTCAACGATCCTTATAAAATCCTTTTCAGCTATTTGCTTCAGTGTGCTCCAGTCATCAGCTTTATATAATACGAGGGTGTCATCTGCAAAACATATAATCTTTCCAGAACTGTTAATTTTGAATAAGTCATTTAAGTAGAGACTAAATAATAGTGGGCCTAGTACTGTTCCTTGAGGCACACCACACTTGATGTACATTTTTTTACTGTAAGTGTTAGTGATTTTGACAGTCTGTGCCCGACTTGAAAGGTAATTTTTTAAAAGTATTTGTGACGCTCCCCTAAATCCCAATCTTTCCATAACTTTCAGAAGCTCGACATAGTTAACCGTATCAAAGGCATTTTTTAGATCAACAAAGATACCAATAGTAGGAATCTTTTTGTTGACATTAGAGTTAATTTCATCCATTGCAGCCAAAATTGCATCTGTAGTAGATTTTCCTTTTCTAAATCCATATTGGTCAGAACATATAATTTTGTTTTTGTCCAAAAATTGTAATATCCTTTTTTGTAGTAATTTTTCGAAAATTTTGGCTATATTCGATAGTACTGATATGGGTCTATAATTTGATGTTTCCATTCTGTCACCGCTTTTATAAACAGGAGTAATAACAGTTGTTTTAAATGCATCAGGACAAATTCCAGATTGGAAACACCAATTAATGACGTAAGAAAGTGGTGCGGCTAAGTCGTAGGCTATTATTTTTAAATGGTCAGCTTTGTTACCATCTACACCAGGACTTTTTTGGTTTTAAGTGATAGGACAGCTTCTTGTACTTCAATCGGACTAACGCTTTCTAAAAAGAATGAATTGGGAAGTTGGGTTTTTGTGAACTTTTCATTCGAAACCATTTTTTTAATACTGGATGCTAAATTTTCTCCAACATTAGTGAAAAAATTTAAGAATGCATCGGATATTTGTCGTTTATCTGTTTATATTGTTCCATCACGATTCTTAATTTCATCAATATTTGGCTTTTCTTGAACGTCTTTGTTAGTTAAGTGATCGACAACTGACCACAGTTTTCTTGGATCAGATTTGGCATCTTGTAATTTTTTTAGATAGAATTGGCGTTTTGCTTCTCTAACTGGATTGATAAAAATATTTTTATATTCTTTATATTTATGGGAGGTATCTGCACATGGCGATGCTTTCATTATTTTGTATAGTTCCTCTTTTTTGTTGGCAGACTTTATCAAACCTTTAGTTATCCAGGGATTCCTGCTTCTGTCAAAATGTTTAAGTTTAACTCTGTTTGTACTACATTCAATTAAGTATTTTATGCGTTCAATGAGTATGTTTGCAGCATCATTAACATTCGTTGCACAGTACACTGTTGTCCACGATTCTAATTTGATATTTGCAAGTAGTTTTTTATTATCGACAAAACACCTAAATTTCACTGTTTCATTATTGGAGATGGATCTACTTTTATTTTTTTCTGGTGATGATATAAGTATTACAGTGGGTAAATGATCGGTAATATGGTTTTCAACAATTAACGGTATGTACCGAAAGAAATTTGAAAAATTTTTGTTGAAGCAATGATCAATGCAAGAACTGGAACTATTATTGACTACTCTTGTTGGTAAATTTATATTTGATATGAATCCATTGCTCTGCATTACAGTGAGGTATTTGTTTACTAATTTGGTATGTTGGAGTATATTAATATTCATATCTCCTATTATGATGTGGTGTGACTGTATGGCATTTTTGTTATCTAACAAAAATTGTTCAAGATTTTCTACAAATGTACAAGGGTTTGATGATGGTGGTCGATAGACAGATGTGACTTTTACACTTTTGTTATTACCTAATTCTCAATATCAAATCCAACACTGTGATACCGTCATCAAATTTAACAAAATCACATCTGTAGTTGATATCATTTCTTACATATACTACCACCCCATCATTCTGGTTGTACGTACCATTATTGTAAAGCGTTTCATAACCTTCCAAACAGAACAAAGATACATCATTAATTTTCCAAGTTTCTGTGAATATTATTATATCAAATTTGTGTTTAAATGTAGTTAGGAAGATATTAAAACAGTCAAAATTTTGGTTTAGGCTTCGTATATTCATGTGATATAAGCTAACATTGAAATTAGAATATTCTAACCATTTATTAAGAGCATT
This sequence comes from Acanthoscelides obtectus, assembly GCA_963669975.1. Taxonomy (NCBI): domain Eukaryota; kingdom Metazoa; phylum Arthropoda; class Insecta; order Coleoptera; family Chrysomelidae; genus Acanthoscelides; species Acanthoscelides obtectus. The sequence continues at coordinate 16,662,064 of CAVLJG010000007.1, read as the reverse complement.
TGCGTCTTGAGCAATATTTGTATTGATATGATTAATCTGAAAATTATTTACGTAACTATCCGTGTAAAATTTTGCAAATGATATGTAGCTCGAAAAACGTAAAAAGAACTAAACGCTCAAAACATTATTCTGGATGAATACTGTTTTTGAAAATATAAATACGACGGGAATTTTTTGTCTGTGGGCGAGTGACCAACATCATTATTCTTATTATGCTTAACGTTATAGTTCATACAGTTAGAACATTTTAAAATGTTTACAGTACAAATTTCACTTCTATGTGCTTGTCCACATTTAATGCACATTTCCGCGCCCCTACATTTTTTGTCTGTGTGACCAAACTTCAAGCATTTTCTACACTGCGATATCTGGTTATTGTCATAGACAAATAAGTTTTGTCAACCTAGTAGTATTCTTGATTTCTTGTTGATAAATATGTCTCTCCAGAAACTTCAGCGAATATAGTATAAGAATTTCGGAATGGTATGTGTCGTACAAAAGTGATTTCGATTTCGTTTTCATTAATGAATGTATTCTGGGATATGATTTCTTCTTTAATTTCTGCTTCTGAAGGTTTTTTTTCAGTTTTATAGTTTTCAAGTTATCGAAAGATTACTAAGAAACAAAATTTTGTTATCGAATGAAGGAATAATGTTGTCAATATCAAGTACTTTGTTTCACGAAAAGTGGATTTTATGTTTTTTGTAATTTCGATGACATTATGCTTGATCTAATGTTTTCAGTTTTTGAGAAGAAAAATATGGCTTTATTGCTTCATATGATATGACTTAAGAAAGAGAAGAATTGGAGAAAGTATTTTCAATGTACACTGTTGCCAATTTTTTCATAAATTAGTTCAAAAAGCCACGAATCACCGGAAAATCTAACCACTCAGTTAACCAAAATAACATGTACGCGATATTTCGATAGTTTGGAAACTATTTGTTCAGGAAGATAAGATTATATATTATGATAAATGATATAAAAATAAGTGAACAACGGAATTGCTCTTCGTTATTGAACAAGCGATGATTCATCGCACGATTTTGGATTCTTTCTAGAACCCCACAAAATTGCGCGTAAGCGTAACTTAAAAGGTGTTCGACTTTGTATTAAAGTATACGAGGGCGTTCCGATAAGTACTTAGTCTTACCGCCCGATGGCGCCACTATCGCAAGAGACATTTACTATCATGTAGTACATTAACGAGTATCAACGTGGTCACACGTCGATATTTGATGAGCCCCACCAATTGAAGATTCAGACAGTAGGCATCTCAAAAGACCGCATGGCTCAGACCATGGTTTGACGCTGTTTAAGCGCAATCCGAGGACGTTTCTACGTTGGTTCGTGAACGTCGACGAAACATAGATCCACTGATGCACACCAAAGGCCAGGAACAGTCAAAACAGTGAAGACGAAGACTCTCCTATCGGCCGGAAAGGTCATGGACCACAGTTTTCTGGGATTCGTAATGTGTGATCTTCATCGACTATCTGGAGAAGGGCAAAATGGTCACAGGGCTCTACTATGCCGAATTATTGGGCCGATTCTACTCAATTTGACAAAGAAAAAAGTGCTCTTCCTACATGACAACGCACCGGCAGACATCTCCGCCATCGCCATGGTCAAATCTCTCGAATTAGGCTACGAACTGCTGCCCCGTCCACCGTATTCTCCAGATTTGTCACCGTGCTACATTTTTTTTTTGTTTCCAAACTAGAAAAAATCACTCGCCGGCCAGAAATTTGAGTCGAATGAGGAGGCCACGTAGGCATACTTTGCAGACCTCGAAAAAACGTATTTTTCAGACGGATTGAAGAAGTTGGAGCATCGCTAGGTCAAGTGCATAGAGCTAAAAGGAGACTATGTTGAGAAATAAATCGCCGGTTTTCCTAAATATTCGTTTTTCTTTTGTAGGCTAAGTACTTATCGGACGGCACTCGTATGTAGCTCAATTTATGTGTGTATTTTATCACTCCTTAAAAGGATGGTATCGACTTTATGCTCTTATATCTTATATTACAGGTGTCACTTGTACTTTAACGATTTTCGCAACAGGATGGACAGTAGTAGCTCTGTTTTTGGTTGGCAAGCTCGGAATCACCTCAGCGTTTGGAGTTGTGTACGTATACACTGCAGAGATGCTACCAACGATCATAAGAAGTGGCGGGGTTGGAACCGCATCTACTATCGCTAGGTTCGGTGCACTGATGGCACCCTTCGTACCAATGTTGGTAGGTGTAAAATTATTTCAAACAGAACCGCGAGATTATATAGTCGTTCTTACTTTTGTTTTTGCGGATTAGAGAAGGTGGTCTTACTATACCTTTTTCTCCCTAAAGGACTGTTTTACTTTCCCTACTATACATCAATACGGTTGTTGTCAAATAAATACTAATGCCGGGCAACAACTTTATTTTCCGGCCAATGATGCTATCAGCATGGATGTGTATCAACATTGCCCAGTAGTTTTGCTGGACATATATCGTCATCATTGATTGGCCAGTAACGTTATTCCTCGGTCACTCGTCATTGCCCGTAGCACATCCTTTATTACCTTATTATTTTGATATATTCTTACTCCAAATACAATAATATTTCAGGGCTTATACTACTCTGCACTACCAATGCTGTTATTTGGACTTGTTGCTTTACTTGCCGGAGTATTGGCATTAAAGTTACCCGAGACTCGTGGAATACCACTACCAGAATCTGTAGAAGAAGCCTTGAACATTTGATTTTATCATGTGAACCCTATATGTATATTTTTTCTATCAATAAAAACTACTGAAGCTCGTCTTGCTAGTCGTATCTTTAAGTACCATTCATTATCATCAAAGGTTTTTCTATGGACAATTTCATAGACTCACACAGAGTTCATGCGTAATCTTCCGTTATGGCAATGAACAGTAAAATAGTGTAACTCTTAAGACGCCCCTCGTACTTAAAGCACTGCTGTCAATATACGCAGAATTGTTCTCAGTTCTCACATTCTCTTCTCGTCATCTCTATATTCTATGATAACCTGTCAACAATGTCACTGTCAGCTATCTGTCATAACATTAACCTAATAATTTTTTGTTTTGTGGAGGAAAGTGCCAAAATAGTGAACAAATTTTGTTTCAAATTATTTGGCAAAATAAACTGAAGATTCACCCGTATTGTGTTTAGTGCGTGCTGTATTACAAATGACGATATGTTCGAACACGATTTCATAGAAGTGGATAAAATTGACAATTTCCTGGCATTTTTGTGGAACGTAAGTATTTTATTTATGCATACAAATTATTGCATTTTAGTTCAAGGTAATCCAAAATTACCGCTGTTTTCGTACTAACCGATTAATTTATGCAAGTTTTCATACCTGAATATGCAAGTTTTGTTCTTGGGATGGCGTTAAAAATGCTGCAAATTTATACGTGTCACTATATTCCTGGGACTGTTTTTTATCATGAAGTTCATCCAATTTGTGCAGTAAACGATGAATTTGATCACCTGTGTCTCATGTGTTTACTGTTATACAAATGAGAACCTGTTAGCAATGTATAAAATTGTGTGAATATATAGCCAGCTCTCTCACAAATGGGGACTGTGGAGACAAGCTGGTTGTATTATCCATTGAGACCTGGCAGTCTGCTTGTTGTAAAATATGAGAACATTTTTTTAACTGCAGTTGGCTGAGTTTTGGATAGAATGCATTTTGTAATTCTGACATTTAAACATGTAATAATTTTAGAATAAAGAGAAGTCTGAACATCTAGAGCTATTCTGAATATAACCCTGCTCAAGGGTGTATTAAGGGGGGGCTTTATGGCTTGCTATATGTGCAAATCAGTTATAAAATTCGTCTATGAAGTCATTACTATTACTATTATAAATGTTTAGTATTAATTACAGGTGTATGTTTACAAACTGATATTCAAATTGGATCTTGAGATTCATATATGCTTCCCTCTTGTTTTGCTATGTTTATGAGTTTACTGATACATCATTTTTTTAGAGGCTTATCTAATCAATGCATTATCACTGTCACACCACTTTTTCAAATCTTGAACAGTTTACAATGTAAATAAACAAAAACAAATTCTCATGACATCAAATAATCTTTATAAATGATTCATATAAAAAACACATTGAATGCCAGCCTAAGAAATTCAGGGGTGAATATAAATATTTGTATAAGGTATGCAGTATTTGGGTTTTTATTGTCAACTAAAGAATGCTTATTTTGTTTTCATATTTATTATGTGATGACAGGGTCACGAAATATTTGGATTTTGACAGATTTCTAGGTACCAGAGGAAAATGTGTGGTCAGGGAAGTGACATTTTACACTATCAAAAAGATATATATATATATATATATATATATTTGATAGTTTTTTAAAAAACAAATAAGACTTCAGTTTAATCAGTCTTGAAACAAGATCTTATATATTGAGAGCTCACCGACCTTCAGGGAAATGGTTGTGTTTTTATTGTAAAGAAAATAACACAGACCAGAAAGAGAAAAAGTAGTTGACATAGAAACTGCCAGAGAAGTGATGCTAGGAAACTGACAAAAATGTTCAAAACCTCAAAAAAATTAAGATACATTAAGGATTATATTATGTATGATTCTTGACTTTCATAATCAAGAATCATTGTTTTTACATATTTGCAGTAATGTACCATTGAAAAACACAAAGATTTACTTACTAGGGTAAATTCTGCTACTAGCAAATGGGTATTGGCTGACACTATGCGAGCAACGTTTCAGTACTCCAAATTACCCTAGTTTCAAACTATCATTTTTTGATTTGCTGCACATTCATCAAGGTGAAATCGCGAAATTGTCACATTTGCATAAAACATGCAATTTGAATTGCTTCAGGTGTATTTGTATATTGGTACATTCGCAGACATTTGTTGATTTTTGTAGTGAAAGTCATGAATGGAGCATACATGGAAGTATACGTTTTGTTAATTTTCAATCATATTGCGCCCAAATCTGAATGGTTACCTTCATTTCATTTTACAGATTTGGTTGATTTATTTTCACAATTCAACATTTTGGTTAAGATTTTTTTGGCGGAACATTGAGATCCCAAATTGTATTCACCCATAAATATTTCATTTATTTCAATGTATTCCACGTCAGGCAAGCCTCACATAATTTAACACATAACTCATGACAGAAAGGGCTAAATAACAAGTTGAAAGTAGGAATGTACACACTCCCAGAGTTCAATGTTCCCCAACAACTCTAGCTGAATTTGTATAGGAATGCAATGAATAAAAACAATCCTATAATTTGGGGTAAAATGAGCATCAACCAAATCACAATTCTAAATATTCACCCCAGTACCTTCCCAAACCATTGCAGCATCCCAGGAAATCACAGACGTTTACAAAAATTCTCCCTTCTGCCCTAATTTGCTGATGACAGTTGTAGCATATAGTTTAGATATAGTTTATTATAAGTATTCTAATGATCTACTCTCTACCTAGTCATCTTGTCAGATGGAGCATTTTTATAGTCCATAATAATTTATCATTCCATTACAGATTGACTGGCGAGACCCATGGTTAATTGGGTTGATCATATTCCACATTTCAGTATTTATGATGGCAATTTTAACTAGGAACTATGGAAACTTCCAAGCGGTATTATTTTTCTGTTTATGTAAGTAATTGACGACTATAGAAAACCTCTTTAGTTCTCCTCTGCATCTGGGATTATTTAATTTTTTTATTTTTTTCCATCCCAGTTATAAACACGGATGTATACATTTATAATGTATATCTGTACATATCATTAATCTTGACGAGGCGGGAGTTCGATTTTCGACAAAGCAATTGTTTTTTATAGTAAATAATAGTAGCACAGTGTCATTTATCAATTACACATTGTCCATATCCAAATAAATATTACAGAATAATGTAAGAACACTAAAACATTTATAGTGTAGTACCCGATTGAAAATTGAATGGAATTTGTTACAGTACTGCTTGTATACTTCTCTGAAAGCATCAATGAGTTGGCCGCAACGAATTGGAAGATATTCTCAAGACAACAGTATTTTGACAGCAATGGACTTTTCATATCAGTGGTGTTTTCCATTCCTATACTTTTGAACTGCATACTGATGGTGGTAAGTTTTACTTCATCGAATTGAATAAAATAAAATGTATTTCTTATACAGGGTGTTTCAGAACAATGGGATCAAACTTGTAGTAGTTATTCAGTGTAACAGTAGAAAACATTTAAGTATAGGGACCCATATCCGGCTCCTTTGTGTTGATAACAACAATCTTTAAAAAACGATAACAGAAACTGTTTTTGTAGCTGCATTCCATATCGCCTTAGTCGTGATACCGTATTTGTGAAGTTTGCAAGAAATTGATTGTTGCTAGTGGAAAACTTTGCCAATCAAGAATTGGCAGATATGCATTTGGCATACGGAGCAACAAGCTGCAATGCACGAGCAGCAGCGCGATTGTATCAAGAACGTTGTCCCGAACGACAGCATCCGGGATACAAAAAGTTTATTGCTATTCATCGGCGGCTCTCCGAGACAGGCATGTTTAAAACCAACATGCATGATACTGGTGTTGCTCGAACCGTAAGAACGGTCGAATTTGAAGAAGGGGTCCTTCAGCGAGTTGCCGACGAACCATCAAGTAGCACACATTGCTGAGGATATGAATACGAGTAACGCTTCCGTCTGGCGGGTGCTACACGAGCAACAACTTTATCCTTTATCCTAGAGTTCAATTTTGTCAATGGCTTCTTCATCAAATCGCTGCACAACCAGATTTTTTACGCTATGTTTTATGGACCGATGAAGTCTCTTTCACAACTAGTGAAACACCCTGTATTTAGTGCAAAAAATAGCCACTTTTCTAGATTCCTGAACAGGCCACAATGAAGGTCATAATTCTTCAAAATCGACGTTTTGTTAGACTTTTTAGCTAACACTAAACCACAAGAATACTTTTTGATATTAACTTTTAACATTGAATTAACAACTTATTTTCATATATTTCGTATCATCTTAGGGAAGCTGGCTGTATCAATCCACACAACTTATGACAAACCTGAAGATAGCCCAGCTGAAAGAACAAATAAGGAAGGAAAAGGAATCAACAGAAAGCAAGAAAGTGAAATCTGAATAAAATGGTACTTAAATATGACACTGTAGATATAGACTGCATCTCGTATCCTATATGCATTTCAAATGGTTGAATGATAATAGTTACCATATTAATAATAATTGTTAACTAAACATGATATGCCAGTAAATAGTATATATTCGAACAATTGCGGAAAAAAACTATTTTAGTATAAGTTCCATATCATAGTGTTAGGGGGTGGGCAGATACCTAAGTATTATTAATAGTAATATTATCAGAGATGCCTTATAGCAACTGCAAGTCTGCTTCTATCAAAATAGACACATTTTTAGTCAGTTACAGCATATGGTTTGGTAATTTTTGAAACTTACATAAATAACCACTTTGCATTTCAGTAATTGTCTAGCTGGCATTCCAAATATTAAGTATATGTTAAAATTAAAAATATCATCCTTACTTTTATTCTAATGTTTCAAGTAGTTTCTTGTAGCACTAAACAACGAGATGATGAGAAAAGATTTTTTTAACGATACATTTTGATTTGAAAATATGCATCAATCAATTTTTTACGTCACGTTTAGATGTTAATTCAAAATATAATCACCTTGGGTTCGCCTGAGGGTTGTGTAGTTTATCAGAAAGTTACAGAGAAATCATAAAGAAAATTTTATGTACAATTTTGTTTTACATTACATTATTACAAATCCGGAATTCGTTTTTTATATTACACTTGAAATTATATGTATTCTAAATCTCCAAAATTATTTTAACGTTCCTCGCATATTGGACAAGTTCAAAAAGCAGCTCATAATTTGTATGTGCCTAAACAAGTTCATATTGATGCATGGAAAGCAGTGAGTCTCCCAACTTGATTCCAGCTTTCATCAATGTTTAAGTTACAATTCCTACGTAAACAAAAAAAAATTAGGAACGTGTTATGGAATCATTACCTGACTTTCTTTCCTCAGTATACAAAACTTGCCCAGCAGCATACGTTTAGACATGTCAAGTTTAACCTTCCTTCACCTCTGTACCCTATAAGGAAGATATTTTTCTTAAAAAAATATTCTGCTATAATGTTGCCTCTCCTTCCACAAAAATGATCCATGCTTGCAACCTTTACATCATTAATTTTCATTAACATCACAAGCACATTGATAAAAATACCAAAAAGATGCTCTAAGCCAATGTTAAATGATTACTTGCAATTTACTCTGCATTTTATAGCTGTATAGTTGAGTGTGCGTCTTCTGGCGACATGTATACGGCAAACATTGAAACGTCATAGATATGTTAGTCCAGGAAGTATCTTCGCATCGAAAAATTTTCTGGTTCGTTTTCTATTAATCTTATTCAAAAAGAACCCCTTTTAACGAACCTGAATGTCGACAAATGCTCGGTCAGCCCCGATCCCTTAGATATTCGTATGAGAGCAGGTAGTATAAGTATCTTGTTATGGTGTGTTTTTCGCAAATAAGTCATTATACAGGGTGCGGCAGAGAGGATGGACGGTTTTAAACAAATCATAAAATAGTTAATTTTTACTCGAAAACAAATTTATTGATGGAATCGGGTTCACAAGGAAATAGCATTTGAGACAGTCAAGTGTGGAAAATCACATCAGGCATGTGGTGGCCGAAATCGTTGATGCAGTGCTGGAGGCGTTCTTGGAAGTTCGCGTAGACTCTCTCCAACATCGCTCTCTCAACTTGGGCGACTTCCACGCGAATTTCGCGCTTCAATTCGTCCAGAGTTCGGGGAATGTTCGCGTATACTCTAGCCTTGAGGTGTCCCCATAAGAAAAAATCGCATATGGATAAATCTGGGGACCGAGGAGGCCAATGAACATCGCCAAACCTGGAAATAAGGCGACCAGGGAAGAGAGCGCGAATAACGTCCATGGATGCTCGGGGTGTTTGGGCGGTCGCCCCATCCTGCTGGAACCACACACGTCGGATTGGAACACGTCGCCGTCGTAATTCAGGGAGAAAGAAGTTGCTGATCATGTCGACGTAGTGCTCTGAGTTCACGGTAACACCATTACCGTCTTCGAAGAAGTAAGGGCCAATAATGCAAGTTTCCGATGCAGCGCATTAAACCGTTACTTTTGGGCTGTGCAGCGGTCTTTCGTGTAACTGTTGCGGATTTTTATTAGCCCAATAACGACAATCTTGCTGGTTAACTATGCTGTTTAGGTGAAAGTGGGCTTCGTCACTCATAAACAAAATGAGGTTCTCATTTTGATTGATCAGTGCTTCCATCTCACGTGCGAAGCTCATTCGTTGTGCATAATCTCCGGGCTGTAACTGTTGCACAATGGCCAATTTGTAGTGCTGAAACCGAGATCCATATGCAAAATTCGCCTTACCGAACGATCACTAAGGCGAAGTGCAGCAGCATGTTTCCGGGCAGATCGAGTCGAACGCGTTCAACATTTTCAGGAGTTCGAACTGTTCGCGGCGCTCCTCTTGGTCTTCTGTTGATCAGTTTACCACGGCCTGCGAAGTGATTCAACCCAACGAAGGATGGTGTTTCGAGAGGGAATAGCTCTATTCCGATGAATGTTGAAGTGGCGACGAAACTCACGCTGTACGGCGATGACTGAATCATTATTTCGGACGAAACAATCATAGGCGAAAACGCGGTGGTCTACCGTCAAAGGCTCCATAACGACAACTGGTAAAATAATGCTAGGATCTCACGAGTCAAACGGCACCCTCCCCACCTCTGTCGTAGACGAAGGCGGAGAGTACTACCCATCCCAAAAACGTCCGTTCTCTCTGCCGCACCCTGTATAAGGGTATTGAAGATAGCTGGTACAGAATTTATTTGACCAGTTAACAAAATGTATATAGGAGCTAGAAAAAGATCGACATTGTATGACAGAACTAGTGCAAAGTCTTCAAACAAAATTATATTTATTTTCGTGTGTACTCACTGAAAAGAATATTCGCATATATGCATAATAGTATTTTACGAAAATAATACTTACGCATAGAGCTAAAAATAATTTCTTGAAATAAAAGCTTCTTTGAATTTGACAATTTGCAACAGCTCTGTCACGATATTTATGTAAAGAACCTAGAGTGATAAGGGTAATCTGTATATAGTGGTTCTAAGTGAATTGGTGAATATAAGAATTAAAACTAACACTTGCTGTGTCTTAGATATATATATTTCTTCTATTTTTGTATGTCATTCAACGATCAGGTGTGTGAAATAACAGCACTGAATATCAAAAGGTTGGTTGAGAATCAAAATGCAGTTTGACCTTCTGACATTCCTGGAGCTGTTATAAGCTAGTCAATTTATGCCATGTACCAATTATTTTTTATTGTAAGACTGAATGATGTGTCCGACGAACTTTTAAATGAAAACCATATTGCTTTTTCATATTTATTGGAGTTTTTCTCATATAACCACATTACACACATACAGGTGCGGCACTATCGGTCCCTTTTATCTTACCAATTACCATGGGAGCATACAGGAATTTCCAGGAGCGCCAGAACAAGCCTACAAATATGCTTCCCAATTCTTTGAAAAGCAAAAAACCCATACTTGTTCAAACGCAGTAGTAGGCAAAATTTTTCTGGGACAGCCAAATCGTTAAGATCCTGTCAGAATGTAACTCCCGAAACGTATCCTGTTCGTAGTGCGTTAGTGCTGTCAGGCAGCAGCGGTGGCCGCAGTAGTAGACTCTTCGGTCTCCTGATCAGTCGCTGTGCGCGGTGCGGGTTCGAGTCCCGTCCCAGGAGAAATTTTTCTCTTGGCTATGGATGTTGTGATTGTCCGTAGGTGGTAGATGGTCTCTGACTGTCTAACGCGGAGGTACCACCCGGCGGATCTCGCAGGCGGAGCCAGAATGTGTGCATGTATCCCGCTATAGCCCCACGGTACCCAATGGGTGCTTAGGCCTTCGTGGTAGTTGGAGTATAAAAAAAGTGACCAAATATCTCTTCTCTCGGGACTCTTCTATCGCTGCGCCAACGGGTTTTGCTCCTCAAGAGTTTTCCTCCATGGTACCGCTGTTCGACAATAGGGAGATTGTGGAACCATCTATCTGAGGAGGTTTTTATAAGTTCTTTTAGACGGTTTAAAAGACGGATTCAAATTTCTTTAAGCTCTTCGTAGAAGCTGCGGTGCCCTCGTATTTACGCTTTTTTAATTATTTAGACGCCAAAGATTTAACCTTTTCAAGATTTGGGTGTTAGTATTTCCTGTTATCACCGTTTATCTACTACATTTACTTCTTATTGTAGTCCGGAAGACTCAAAAAACACCTGAATATTAGTACGATTTAAATTTATTGATTTTATTCTTTATACATTATAAAAAATCTTTTTCTCCATGAACGATAATCATAATACTTTAATAATGTAAGTACTAGTGACGATGATCATGAAAAATATTGGACAAACTAAATATCTTTGAAACAATTTATTATAAACTGGTTCCATACACAGTGTTTATCTATAAAAAATAGAAACAGAAATACATAATTTCACATCACTAATAACTTCAAAGTAGAGTTTATAACCGCACAGAGTCTTTTTGAAAAAACTAAATTTATTAAAACAAGCTTTTTACAAAATGTTAAATATAATCTGACTATGTACAACTGTTTACTAAATAAAATGGCTTACATAATTCATAAAACAAGCAAAATAATGTTTGATACAAACACTCTCAATACAGGCATACGAAACTCTGATGATACTACTGCGTAGTAGTGCAATTTAATCTTAAAGTTTTTCAGGAAAATCAACTGTCAACTTGACATAAATAACCTTACACTTTAATAAAACGCACGCGGAAAGGAGTTTTCATTTATTTGTGTCAATGACTACACCTTATGAAAATGACTATACCATCCTATTTTTACAAAATGATATGAATAATAGGTGTCTCAACAAGAGTGCCGGATTTGAATTTGAAGCAATTTTTTGTACGAATGATATGGTGCTTACTTGATGACAGCTATCGGACCTCGCGATTAGACGTCATCGAGCAGTATTCAAACGAGCAACGTTTATGAATCATAAAAAAATGGAGAAAATTACGAGGAAACAGTTCGCAAAGTACGTACAATTTTCGGTGGCAATAATGCGCCAAATGAGTCGACAGTTCGCCGATAATTACAAAATTTGAGACAAAATTCACATTGCTAAGTGTGAAGACCACTATCCGTCGCCGTCCTGCACGGGTATCACGTATCTTGAAAAGTGACTTTATGCCGATTTTTTTTTTACATTATGCTGTTATGTAGGTTTTTCTACAAGATATTAACTTAGCACTTAGTTGTACGTGTTACCTAAACATCATGAGGCTTGTTATCAAACTTTGGCTCCGATGTGATGAAAAATCTGCTTCTGAGATGGCATTACTGGAGGTCTAATGTAAGTTGTGTGTGTTGATGATAATTACATTGGGTTCTTGTCTCAAATACACTTAATCGAGATTCAAAGCTAGAAATTAGTTGCGCAGCCACTTTTTCTTATCCATTCTGGAAATTACATATACAAATTTGCTGAATTTCAAAAATGAGAGATAAAAAATAATTATATTCACTGTAGACTGTCGAAGTACAAGCTACATACATGCTAACAGTAATTACACACACGCGGGCGCGGTGATGATTTCCTTCAATTCTCCTCAGTTTTTCGTAATTTATAACTTTAACATAACCTCTCTTCAGCAAGCACAACATAAAAATAACCCGCCGTGCACAGCCACTAGATATACTTCATTGGTAGCATATTCAGTAAGGATTTTCTCACACACCAAATATCACTGATTTTATACACATGCGACCAATACACATAATCATCCAGATGCGATCTTGCTATTTTCAGAGGTGAGTCGTGGATCTTTGAGTATGATCCCGAGAGAAAGAGGCAATCTTCCGAGTGGCACACGACGGCGTCTCCTCGCCCAAAAAAGGGAAGAATGAGCAAATCCAAAGTAAAAACGATGCTCATTGTCTTTTTTGACATCATAGGCATCGTCGACCATGAATTTGTTCCTCCTGGACAAACCGTCAACGCCAAGTTTTACGTGGAAGTGCTCAGGAGACTCAAACGAAGGGTCAATCGGGTCCGACAAGACATCGCAGCTGACTGGAAGTTGCACCACGACAACGCCCCGGCTCACAGCGCCGTTCTTGTGAACAACTACCTGACCAAGGCAGGCATCCCATCGCTTCCGCAGCCGCTTCCGTGACGCATTGAATGCTTGGAAATCGCGCTATCAGCGCTGCATGGACGCAGGAGGTGCCTATTATGAAAGTTTTTAAAGAATGTAACGATTGGCTCAATAATTTTTTTTAAATCGACTCAGTCCTATTACTTTCCGGACAAACCCTGTATATGCAACCAATAATGCGTGTAGTTTAGTTGAGTGATTTCTTCTTAGATGGACGTTCACAACGATCCTAGTGATCAAACGTGGAATGACTGTTTGCGCGCTAAAAACTACCTAGTTTGCAAGATGACACCTTATAGGTTTTTTTGACGTTTTATAGGTTTTTTACATGATACCCATGCTGGTCGGTCCCTCGAAAATATAGTCGCAATGCGGGAAACAGAGCCACAGTTGTCCGAAAACGTTATCCAGAATTTTAAGAAAAGACTGGCCCTGTGCCAGCGGTTTCGTGATGGCCATTTACCGGATGTCCTATTTCATGTTTAATCGCAACCATTCATCTTCATGAAATATAAATACTCGCTTAAATCGGAAAGAAATTGTGTTTTTCTTGAAAATCAAATCCGGCGCTCTTATTGAGACAACCTTTATCAATAATAAACATGCGAGTATGAAAATATGAAATGAAATTGTGGAACCGTGCAACTTAGTAGTATTAAAGTCTGGACGAACTAATGATGTAAATGGGACGTTATTGAATATTTAACATAATCCAATAAAAATTACGAAGTTATATAAATACATTAGTACGTCTGTTTGGAACTGATGAAAAGAATCGTTTCCATAACTTAAATTACCAATTAAACAATGAACTAGCACCATTAGAGCAGACAACAAGAAATTGAGTGCATGTAGGTAATGAGAAGTTTATGCAGTATTACAACACTTGGAATAGCTTTGCCAGTCAGCGTGAGTTGTCACGTGGCTATCAGAGCACCTGCGAGCCTATATGCAATAAACACTTCTTCCAGGGGGATGTTTGCGTACACACACTATCCCACCCTGTTCCAGGCAACCTCGAATTGTCGCTATTGGGCAACAGAGAATCCAATTCAAAGGCCCCTACATAGCCCAAAAGTAACAGTATGGCGTGCAATGTCGGCTTCAGGAATTATCGGTCCGTTCTTTTTGCGAACTGGCCAGCTAGGTCTCCAGATCTCACCACATTAGACTTTTTTTGTGGGGATACCTTAAAAGTAAAGTTTATGCTAATCAGCCTAGGACTGCTGGTATTAAAACAAGAATACTAGAAGAAATTATAGCAATTACACCTGCATTATATTTAGCAATTTCTAACCACATGCAGACAGCATTGCAGGAGTGTTTCGACCGAAATGGAAGGCACCACGATAATATAATTTTTTAAAACATGAAATCGGCCTATATTGTGTGTATTTTTGCTTCAATAAATTAATTTTAAAACTCCAAGATAAATTTTTATCAGCCTTTAAAAAGCGAAATTTATTCCTGGACTTCCAGTTACCTGTTCGTTCAATAGCTTGCTTTTTTTCAGCTGTTTTGGAATTTAGGTAACACTGATAAATACAAAAATACTTTTGCCTATAAAATCTAATAGAAAATGAAATTTGTTTAAGGACGAATCGAACCAATATTCAAACGATTAAACAAAAAAATAGATGAAAAATAAAAATATATCAACATGGAAATAGCCCTCAGCTGCGACATTGACAGTAATGACAAATACAAGTCGGAACAAGCTTTTGTTACATTCCAGACGTCATCTCGGGTGTGATGCATCCCTATTTAAAGCCCATATGCTTTAAACCCAATTGCGTTGAAGGCTGGAAGGCAGCTCTTGGGCCTATATATCAGGAGAACCTGCAAAAAGGACACTAAACCGTGACGCCTAACTGAGGATGTAGTGATACAAGCATGTACCAGCACTGACATCTGACCGTTTGATTCTGCAGGTATCTGTTTTTTTTACTTAACATTTATGAATGATTGCTAGTAGAAAAGTTTTAGTTTCTCCTGGTATATAGGCTCCATGGTTGATCAAATGCTGCAAACTGCTCAAGGCTACACGCACTCAATATCTGAACTCGCAGCTTCAAGAATGCAACGCAAAAGCTGCAATTTGTCAAGCTGACTTGATTCCCCATGAAAAACTTTCTACAACCGCTTCACACAGTCCAAACATAATCTTCTTCCCTTATTAATCTGTTTCCATAGGTGTCACCCCTTCATCAACAGACCTGCCATCTGGCAAGTTCATGCATTCCTCTATCGGAACATCAGACATTTGCTTCGAACTGTCAATGTCATTCTCGATGCCTGCTGTCGCCCCCATGCTTTGGGAACCATCATCAAAGCTCATTTGCTTGTTACTCACCTGAAAGGATTCAAAAAACTTTATTGCAAATACTGGGCGTTTAAGAATGTTAACATGAAAATTTAAATGCAGATTCAGAACATAAAAATATGAAAAAAGCATAGGTCTTCCTCATTGGAGGGTTACAGAAATGGCTTTATACAATAATGGACAAAAGTATATAGACAAATATGAATATTTACCTAAATACCTTTAGAAAACGAATTCATACTTCATAAATGCGTTATTAGAAGAAAAACTAAATTCCTTGTTTTTACATTATCTGCAATGAACACAATACAAGTCTGAATATAAGCACTTTTTAATGAGGGACAAAAATATGTAGACAAATTCTTTTCAACATTAGATTAGTACAGTTTCGTATCAGAAGAGGATTAGTTTGTGTTCATCAAGTATTGTGGAATAAGTTGAGTGATTTTAAGACCATGCCGCGTGGTCCAGAAATTTCATTCGATGTGAAAACTAAGATCATTGAGTTATACAAAGATGGTCAACGTCAAGTCGACATTGCCAAAAATTTGAAGCTGAAGCGTAAAGCAGTTTGGACAATATTGAACAAATATAAACAAAAAGGTATCTTGGAAGCCTCTAAGAGAAGTAGTCGGCCTAGATCAGTTAGATAAATAAAAGTAATTTCGTCCCAAGATACGTTTAAAACCCCAAGACAAATAAAAGCCGGAATCGAGAGAAAAGAAATTGTCAGTGTTTCTACTAAAACTATAAGTAGAAGATTAAATGATTGAAGTTATTTGGAGCATCTGTGACTGGAAGAGGGTATGTTTCAGTGACGAATCCAAGTTCAATATGTTTGGATCAGATGGTGTTCATTACGTTAGACGTCCTAGTGGACAAAGATTGAACCCCAAGTACACTTTGTCCACTGTCAAACATGGAGGCGGGTCTGTTATGGTATGGGGGTGATTTTCGGGGTTTGGAATGGAATCTTTACATATAATAGTTGGCATTATAGATAAGTTTGTATACACAGACATACTAAAGTATGTCATGTTACCCTATATGGAAGACAATATGCCCTTATGATCAATCTTCCAGCAAACCACATTGAAAATCTATAGGAATACTTAGATAAGCAAATACGTGATAAAAATTATTCAAACAAGGATGAACCTTTTGCCGCTTTAGAACAACAGTGGAGACAGATTGATGAATCTTATATCAAGAAACTTCTACAATCTATGGCGAGACGATGCCAGGCGGGGATTGATAATAATGGTTATGCAACAAAATATTAACACAAACATGGTTGGTTTTCTATAATTCAATGAACTTTGCTTCTTTTTTCTATAATTGTTTTGCTTTGTATATATATTTTTGTCCTTCATAGTTCCAGTTTTTTCAATTATTTTTTATTGAAGGGAGTCTAATGAATTTATTTATGTATAAGTGAGTATTATGCTATAACGAATTATGTATACAGGTTGGCGTATTAATAAACAAGTCAAAAAATAAATACGGCAGAATATTAATTTGTCTATATACTTTTGTCCATTACTGTATATACATGTCTCTCACACATACATAATGCAATCGGACTCTATATCAGGACGTTTGTTTGTGCAAGCTCACAGTTTTGTTAGTTAGTTTGGTCTCACCACCTTGAACATCTACATACGAGTCTTCCACATTTCTGCGTTAGTCAATTTGTTTACTCGTTTCGTATAACATCGTGACGTAACCGCCAAAAACAGTGAAAGGACCTATACAGGGTGTCCGCAAAGTTGGGGTTTTCCTTTACACGACGTGTAGATCTTGAAAACATAAGCAATTTTTCTTAGTACCATATACACCAATGTCTTAAGGGAACCGAGATAAAGGGCTCTGCAACATCAAAAATATCTGAATACCGTCCTGTAGCCGCGACCCGCCGGCATATCCCCGACTGTTACAAGGTCTCTACCCGACGGCAGAACTGGGTCGGGGTCAGTGTGTCAGGTTAGTATGCAACCTTCAACCGACGGTTACAGTCACGCGTGTAGAGGTCAGCGAACTCGTATAATCGATTGCGTTTCAAAAAACAACAAGCCCTAAAGACGTGGCTAGAGAAGTGCAAGTATCAAAAACTAAAGTGTGGCAAACGCTGCGTGAAGAGGGGCTGTATCCGTTTCACGTCCAACGTGTACAAGCCCAACCTGACGATTTTCCAGCAAGAGTGCGGTTTTGTGAGTGGTTGTTGCATCAACATGACAATAATCCGGACTTTTGAAGTGCATATTGGTGACAGACGAATCTACGTTCACGCGTAATGGGTTGAATAACTTTCGCAACACTCATGTTTGGTCATTTTCAACAAACATTTTTGGTGAATGTTTGGGCTGGCATGGTGAACGGTATGCTCATTGGACCATTTATTCTCCCAAATCGATTGGACGGGATGCAATACCTAGAATTTTCACGCAACATTTTGCCTTCCTTGTTAGAAAATGTGCCATTAAGTGTAAGACAATCAATGTGGTTTCTGAGTCTGCTCGGTAGCGCTTCAGCTGATTTCATTTTCTGTTGGAGCGGTATGATTTCGGGTAGAGACGTACTTAGCCCTTCTCGTCAACTGGAGAGTGAGTACTTTTTCCTTTATTTTTTTTTTACTTGGTCGCCCTCGTTTCACTACACATTACCTTTGTTATTTCAAGGGTAGTTGTTTCTGAAAAGGAAAACCCCAACTTTGCGGACACCCTGTATAAACATTGGTCCGGAATATCCCCGTTTCCATGGTATAGAATTATAAGACGTCCAAATTATCACCATGTTAGCGTCTTTCACAGGGGTAAAATTATTGCCTATCGAGATGTTGGTTTGTTATAGAAGAGTAAGACGCCGCCGCGGAGAACGGCGTGATATTGGACTTGCTGTTGAGAGGCATGTACCCAGGACAGTTCTAGTAATTGTTTAGCCAATCATCCATACTCTTTGTTCAAGGCAATATGACTGCTGCGCGTTATGCTGATGTCCTACAAACCACTTTACTGCCATATCTAGAGGGACGTCCACACGTCCTCTTTCAGCAAGACAACGCTCGTCTTCATATTGCTTGTGGTACTACGGACTTTCTCCAAGTTTTGCTGTGGCCACCTCGTTCGCCGGATTTAAATCCCATCGGATATGATGGGGAAGAGACTATCCATTTTACACCATCCGCCACAGATTCTGCCACAGCTAATCCACGAAGCTAGAGTTGTTTGGATTGATGTGCCACAATCAGACATCGATCATCTCATTTTGTCGTTGCCTACACTCTATACAGAAATGTATTCAGCTGCGGGCTCGCCCAATACACTATTAATTTTTTTCTTATCACTTGTCAATAAAATTTCGTGAGAGGCTTATCATTTCATTCTTGATGTAAGACTACCTCACTTCCAAAAAATCAAGTTTAAATTCTTTTTTCTGGTTGTAACATTCCTAATGTCATCGAGTGTATTTTGGGGAGGCAACAGTGACTCTACCAGGGCTTTCAGATCACAAAAAACGATCAGTACGCACTATGCTATCTCTGTAAAATAGACAAACTTGCATAGGAAGGTTTAGAGGGCTGAATATTCTCACTATGGCAGGTATTTACATTTTCAGTGTCCCCTGTTTTTGATTAGAAACAGATAACAATTTGGCGCCTATGGAAGACCTGAAGGTATACAAGCCATAGTTAACTCAATTACCCTCGACACAGACTTACCGCAACGGAAAAGGACACTACTAGAACGACGGTTATGTTTTTCGTGCGTGTGTTTGTATGTGTGTATATGTCGCCAAGAATAATGTTATTTCACGGGCAACAGTTTAAATGTCTTGATAGATTTTAACATATGAGGTGAGCAAATAAATTATACTAACAATTTCATAGCATCAAACGCCATTTGGTTTCTGATAAATGTTTATCCATGAAAAACTGTATGTATTCACTTACCATATCTGATATCAAATTTTGAATGTCATCCGACGTTATGTCGCCTTCTATGCAATTTCCCTTCTCCAAAGAATTTTGAGAAGCCCCTTCATATTCTCTAGGAGGTTCAGACTCATCTCCACATTGAGGTTCATTTTCGCTCACTTGAGGCAACTCGTCTTGGCCCGCATTGCTGTCCTCTTGGTAATTCTTTTCTACATCATCTTCTACATCCCGATTATCTTCCGCAGTATCTTCAACGTCTCTAGCATTCTCGTCTTCACCATAAGTCTCGGATGCATCTTGACTCTCTTCAGCAGCTTGAGGTTCGCTCTCCGGCGCTCCTTGCGACGACTGCGTTTCATCTACTATATTGCTTGGTTCTTCAACTGGTTCACTTTCATCATTTCCCTCTCTGGTAACTTCTGAATCTTCGTCCTTAGCATCCTCTACATAGTCTCCTCCAGATTCCTTCTGAACATCATCATTTTCGCCTTCGATTACATCTTGATCGTTATCATCTTTTTCTTCTGAGGCCTTATCAGTAGACTCAATCTCGTCCTGCTGTTCTACAGCATCAACTCTCGAACTAGATTCCTCTTCATTGTGATTTTCACTAGTATCGACTTCGGGCCTCTCTTCTTCGACTTTTTCTTGCGGTTGAGGTTCGGAAGAATCAACCTCTGACTTAGCTTCATCCTGATTCTCGACTTTAGGACTTTCGCCATCCTCATTTTGGTTCTCGATTGCGTCAACTTGCGAATTGACCTCATCTTGAATTTCGCTATTATCAACTTTCGAACTAGCTTCATCTTCAACTTGATTTTCAGAGGCGTCAGCTTGTGAACTAGCTTCCTCTTGATTCTCGGAAACGTCAACCTTTGAACTGTCTTCACTTTCATTTGGCTCATTAACTTTTGACGTTTCCGCATTCTCCTCAGCTTCAACTGTCGAACTAGGTTTATCTTCAATTTCATCCGTTTCCATCTTGGAACCACCATCTTCGTTTACATCAACATTAGGTTTGGAAGTATCTTCCTCTTTTTCTGCAGCGTCAGTACCATCACCTTTAGAACTTGCCTCATCATCCTTTGGGCTAGAACGGTCTTCAGCTTCTGAGGCAGTAGTTGATTCCTCGACTTTATCTTTTGTTTCATGCGCTTCTGTTTCTTTATCTGCCTCGTCAGTATCCATTTTTTCTCCTTCTACATTATCAACTTTTTCCGTTGTTTCTGCAGCAGCCTTTGTTTCTTCTTCTGCAGTAGTTGCACCTCCCGCGGTTGTATCATCTGCCTTAATTGGTACTTCCTCATCTTTAGTTTTCTCTGTCTTCATTTCTTTTCCACATTCCACTGGTTCCGGCCTTCTTGTTCTAGTAGCTTTATTTCTTGATACAGTTTGACCTTCCTCTGGTTTTCTCACCAATCCTAGTACATCTAACATGCTGTGGGTTACTGTAGCTGCCTTAGCTTTGACTTTTGAGGGATATGATGATTTCTTTTCGCAGATCGCAAGATGCTTAGCAATTTCATTACCTGAACAAAATATAACTATGAAACGGTATGGTTAAAAAATCTAACTAACTTAAAATAACCTAAAGATGACGCGCCACATTCAAGTATTTTCGCCAACCCTCATGAGACTAGTCTCCTCCCTCTAAAAACGCACCTTGTATACAGTTGGTTATGGTCGCAGAGACGGAAAGCAAATAGATCCTACTCAGCTTGTAGATCAAAGACGTGAAGTGAACGTAAACGCGAGACAGCTACGCCTATAAAAACAAAGTAACTGAAAATGATATTAGGAAACTTACCGTCTGTGCTGCAGAATCCACAAATACAGTGCATCTCAAACGGTAGCTTGTCCTCCGCCACTGGATTGCCCGTTTTACTGCATTTTGCGTTATGTTCTTGCATCGCGTTTGTGCAACACGTAGAATACTGACAGTTCGGATTCTGACAAGTCTCGAATGACCTAAAAAATATAAACGGTACAGTTAAAATCATCAATAACGTATAACGTTTCAAAATAGAAATACAGCAGACGCTCGATAACGTAAACATGGGATAATGAAAACTTGCGCTAATGTAAACACAAACTTCGTTCTATAGGATCAAACGGAACGCGCGATAACGTAAACAATGTGTACGCTCGATAACGTAAACAACTCTCGGCGCACGGAAACAGCGCGACGGTAAAATGCTGAAGCCTCGATGATTTATGTCAGGCGTCGGGGAGTCCCCGATTTATGATGTAGAGTGTAGGGGATTCACCTCTGCGATAAAATACGACAAACTCGGTCAGTCGTATGATCGTTTAGGATACGTTTATACGTACGTATGTATTTCATTTTTGAACTTAAGTGAATACATTGCACGCGTTAATATATTTTACGACTATGGCATCCATATCCTATAAAAGAAAGTGTTTAAAGTTGAGTGAGAAAGTGAAAATCATAGACGAAGTTGCACTAGGTGAGGGAGTGACACAGTTAGCAAACAAATATGGAGTATCGAAAGCAACAATCTGTAAAATTAAGCGTATGAAAACTCAAATTTTACAAAGAACGTGCAATACATTTGGAGGTCCGGGAAAAAGAAAAACTTTAAAAAATGCGAAGGCACCTAAAATGGAAAATTCCCTGTATAAGTGGTTTTTAAAACAACGGGTAAATCATGTCCCAGTTAGTGGCGAAGAGAGCGAGACTGTTAAATGAAAAACTGAAAGAAACTGAAAATTTCGTAGCTAGTGATGGCTGGCTACAACGATTCAAAACAAGATATGGAATTCGACTGCTGTGTCTATATCTGGTGAAAATTATCAGCACAACCACAACTAGTGCAGCCATTCAAAGAAAAATTGATGAAAACAATTACCGAGCTAGAGTTAAGAATGGAACAAATTTACAACGCAGATGAAGTGGCCTTTATTGGAAAATGTTACCAGAGAAAACCTATGCTGCATCATTTGAAAAATCTGGCCCGGGAAGAAAGCCGGAAAAACAACGAATAACGTTTCTAGCCTGCACTAATGCTAATGGTTCACACAAAATAAAGCCACTGGTAATTGGGAAAGCAAAAAATCCGCGCTCATTTAAAAATGTTAATATCCCTGTTGATTATGACTATTCAAAAACCGCTTGGATGACTAGCAGTATATTCCTGAAATGGTTCTACAGGTGCTTTGTCCCTCAGGTATGACAATCAATTATCACAAATGCTCTATTCATAATTTGAAGATGTGTTTTCAATTTGTAGGTAAAAGGTTTCCTAAAACAACAGAAGCTTCCAATAAAAGCGTTGTTACTATTGGATAATGCACCAAGTCATCCTCCCGAGCAACTACTGAGGAGCAGGGATGGGTCAATTTTCGTCATGTACATGCCGCCCAACGTAACACCGTTAATTCAACCGATGGACCAGAATATAATAAGACTCACCAAACTATACTATAGGAAGTTTCTACTTTCGTCCTTCTTATCAAAGAAACCTGAAAACTTATCTGAGGCTTCAAAAAAAGTAACATTACGAGAAGCTGTTTTAGATTTACATATGGCCTGGAATGAACTTAACCAGCAAACTATTCAAAAATGTTGGAACAATCTCTTTTGTACCAATAATGAAGATGATGAAGAAGACGATGTCCCCTTAAGCGTAATTAGAGAACGTTTGCGATCCAATAATGATAATGTTATTAGTGTGTCATTGGACGTTGTTGATTTATTGAAAACAGTGAATCCCAACATTGTTTGTACTCCTGCTGATATTAATTTATGGAACGAAGATAAGCAGACGAATGATGCTGATAAGGAGGAGGATATGGACAGTGAGGATGATGATAACGATCCCATTGAAGTCAGAAGTGTAGTGACTGACGCGCAAGCTATACAAGTTTTTAACCAAGCTTTAGATTGGGCTGAAAGAAAAGAAGTTTCATACACGGATATTTTAGTTCTTCGCAAATTACGGGCGCAGGCATTGGAAGACAATGCTAAGCGCAAATTTACGCAGACACAAATTGTTAATTATTTTTCTTCTAATTAAAAAAATACTTATCGCTTGTTAGAATTTTTGTTTATTTTGTTATAAATAGTATGTATTAAACGTTTCTTTTAATAAATCAAATATTATATAAATCACGTTCGCTTATGTAAATATTTCGATAATGTGAACCACACTTGGATTAAATTAGTTTACATTATCGTTAGCGTCTGCTGTAATACTAAGCTGTGCATAACCGTACTTACGGGAAGTGTTTGGGAGCATCCAAAGGCTGATCACACTCCTTACACACTAGATCTTTTGGAACATTATATCGAAGAGTATCAAAGTTTATCACGTCTGCATCTCCCGGATACTTGTCCATTTTGCTTTTAGGTACCATCACTCCATTCCTCGGTGCAAGCCACGGCACCAATCCCTGCATAACGAAAAAAATACTAGAATCGCATATACTTCTCGCCTAAATTTTGTTTTTTGCCGGGAGTCCTTTATATCTTTATTTTCCGTTCATTTGCTAATATACAGGGTGTAAACGTTATGATACTCATTATTTAAATGGGTGATAGAAGGGGTTAAAACAACGCCGCAATGCCAGACGCAAATAACGACGGAACGCAGTGTAAATAAAGGAGTTTGTTATGTTAGGCTCTTAGGTATTATTTCATTATTTGATAATGTACTTGTAAAATGCAAACAATTAAAAAAACGGACTTACCACTAACTGTCTCAGCGCTTCACCTGGTGTGTGAAAGTTTATTGAACGTATTAAAAAAATCCACTTATAAATAGGGAACACAATTTGACATACATTGTTTATCTTTTTAAAACCCACACTGCACTTTTTTGTATTTCAAGGTGTTCAAAATGTCGTCCTCCACTTTCCACACAAGGTTCATTACGACGAACAAAGTTTTTTCTTACTCTAGGTCCTTGAAGTTGTCCATTTATTATTTCAGCCTCATTATAAATTTTTTCGCGAAGTTGTACGTCAGTGGACCAGCCTCATAAACCATCCCTTTAAGTTCTCCCCAATACCAGAAATCTATCGGATTGAGGTCAGGAAAAATGTGTGGTGGTGCCCCGACATGAAGAAACCACAAATTCTGTCTCCGTTGTAATGGCATGTTGTCTAAGGTCTGTTCCAAAAGTTGTGGTAGGTTATTAGCTAGAAAGCTAAGGTATCCATCTCCTGACAACTTTGTGGGTAACTCGAAAGTGTCAACTCACTAGACAACAAATTTTAGTTTTTTAATTGTATCTTGTGGGAAAAGTGCACTTCTTTGTTAATTTTGGGGCGCTAAATCCAAAAATGACAATGAACTAAAAAAATTAGTTGCGGTTTAGAAAAAAAACTTTTTATTTTTAAGGATACATTAAAAAAAGTAACAAGATTCATATACTTATAAGAATCACTATATGCGCTGTCTTTTTGCTGTTCTTTTATGGATCGTTTCTGGAGCATCTCTACCAAGAGTCCAACAGTAGTCTGCAAGCATGGAAGGATTCCACTTTCCCTGGTACCTTTTTTCCATTGTTGAAATATCCTGATGAAAACGTTCGCCTGCTCATCACTTACGGCTACGCAATTGTCAGGAAAAAAGTCCAGGTGTGAGTGTAGGAAATGTATCTTAAGAGACATATTACAGCCCATCTTTTGATACGATGACAGCATATTTTTGACAAGGGTTTTATAGTTGTCAGCTTTTCTATTTCCCAACAAATTAGTGACCACCAGACGGAAATCATTCCAAGCAGTTTTTTCAATACCTGTTAAAGTGTTTTCAAACTGTGTATCTTTCAAAATATTTCGAATCTGTGGCCCAACAAAAATACCTTCTTTAACCTTTTCCTCACTTAGTCTTGTAAATTTCTGACGCAGGTATTGAAAAGCTGACCCATCTCTATCTAATGCCTTGACAAAGTTTTTCATTAGGCCCAACTTGATATGCAGTGGTGGTAATAAAATTTTTTCGAATCTACTAATGGCATATGCTGTACATTTTTTTGACCTGGCTCTAGGAATTGAGGAACAGGCCAGTTTTGTCTGGTGTAATGAAGTGCCTTTGCCCGACTGTCCCATTCACACAAAAACAGCAAAACTTTGTGTAGCCTAGCTGCAGCCCAAGTAAAAGTGCAACAACTTTCAAACCGCCACAAATATGCCATTGGTGCTCATCGTATTTTATGCATGTCAATAGGTACTTCATATTGTCATATGATTCTTTCATGTGAACTGCATACCCTACAGGAAGAGATGGTAAAATATTTCCAATATGCAATAACACTGCCTTTAAACTCAATGTTGAACTGTCTATAAACAATCTCCATTCTTCTGGGTTATAGTTTATATTTAAAGCCGCCAGTAAGCCGTTAATGTTACTGCAGAAACCAAGTTATTCTCCATATTGAAAAATGGTTCTGTCTTTGTGGCGTTTACGAAAAACACATACCGAAACATCGTCTTCTAACAAGTTCCACTGCTGCAGTCTTGATCCAAGTAACTCTGCCTTACATTTTGGAAGTTCTAAATCTCTTACAAGATCATTTAATTCTGACTGTGTTATTTTGTGCGGTTGGTGGCATGACGTGCTCGGTATAAAATCAGGATCTCTTGACGTTGATGGCATATCTTCTTCCTGACGAATCACTCGATCGCCATGATCTGATTCGTTTTCTGATTCGCAAGTGTAGGATTCTGGGGGTTTTGGAATAGGATTTTCGTCACTGTGAGGCACAGGTCTCATCGCAGATGGTATGTTTGGGTAGTTACTAACCGATTTTTTTTCTTGGACATACCTGTGGCTTGTCCAACACAAGGTACCATGCAAAAGTAACAATCATTAATATGATTTGTAGGCTCTCTCCAAAGCATTGAGACAGCAAAGCGCATAGACCGTTTTTTGCCATTTAACCAGCTCCTCGGACTTGAAGCACATGTATTACAGCAGATGTGGGGTGCCCACTGTTTGTCTTGATCACCTAGTTTACAACCGATATAAAGCTGATATGCCTTTGTTATTAGTGGAGTAATAGACCGTCTTCTGAGACGCAAAAGTCACATCACCACACACGTAACAAAACTGATCGGGATTGTTTACACACTTTCGAGACATCTTGCATGAACGCTGTCAGCCAACTGAGGAAAAAATGGCTAATATAAAACAATATAATGTACACGTATGTATAACGTAACACAATCATGCCGATTACATCATCTTTCCTTGCCGAATATAAAAATGTAGCACGTGCATTCTTGTGAATTACAGTATATTAACACTGTCACAGCAGGAACACATATAATTACCGTATCTCTAAAACTTGAACTAATATTGAAAAAATAAGTTTCATTCCGGTTTTAGCACATTAAAAATAGTAATATTTTGTTGATTTTATTTAGGATTTTTTTTGGCTGTTGATCAGTGTTACCTGATCGTCAAGAATACCCACCCAAATATTTATTTCAAAACGTTGTTGGGAATGACCTTCACGAATGGTATGAGGATTTTCCTGGGCGCACGTGTGAGTATTATGGAAATTGAATATCCCGTTTCGCGTAAAAATACATTCGTCCATCGCCAGAATGTTTTTAAAAAATCCCGATTTTCCATGTATTTGTGCAAAAACCACTGAGATAATGTTAGTCTGCGAGGATAGTCTTCTGGTAACAAGTCCTGCACTCGTTGTACATGGTAGGGATAAAGCAAATTTACCCGTAGGATTCTATGGACTATGGAATGCGATAGTCCTACGCGGCGGCCTAATTCCCGAGTGCTGATACCTGCATTGATTTCCACGATATTTAAAATTTGTTCCTCCTGCTCTACAATAACCTGTCTTCACCGTAAACTAACAACATGTCGGCGAACTCTTGATCGAGAACATTCTAAACAAACACGACGACGTACGCGAACAAAAACAAAACAACATACTAACCACTGTTACCGTTTGCGATCGATTGCCGGTTCGATAAGGGTGATGATGACCGACGCGCTGTTGTCATGTGTGTTTTAAATATTTAATATAATGAAATTTACTTACTGATTACAAATTTTCGCTTAACTTAGAAGAACTTAATGCCATTTATTTGTTAATTACCCAATTCAAAAACGTTTAAGATTAGATTATAAAAATTAGTAAGATTGTGGTGATTGTGGTCGATATAAGGCACTTAAGGTTGTAAACTATAAAGCAATTTAGACAAAAATCTATTGGCTTTTGGACCATGGGTCATATGAACATTTTAACTTCAATAATGACTACCATAACGTTTACACCCTGTATTAATCCAAATACGCAAATCAGTTACATTACCTGTTTCCCTCTTTGTGATACGTGCATCCTTGTCTGATGGTCCTTGAGCACATCCTTCTGAACGAACCACAAGTTGCACTTGCCGCACCGTTTCGCGTACTGCTTACGCTGGTGTTTCTGCAAATGCTGGATGAAGTAGTTAACGTTTTGAGTGATGTTCCGAGATGACGAAAATACCGTCGTGGATTTCAAGCAGAACGGACACTGGATCGTCGGACCGTGATCATGAGTCCTGAAATGCATCCATGTGATAAAGGGGCAGAAATTATATGAATCAATCGGCCAAACTAGTTTTTACGATACAAAGGGTGTGCCAATATCTGCGAAAGGTTGGGAAATCTCGAAACTGGAGATACTACAGAGCAAAATATGTGAATTGACCTGAACATACCTCAGTCTAAAAGGTGATAGTTTGAGAGATACAGGGTGTCCAAGTTACAATGTTATTTTCTATTTTTTCTTAAGGCTCGTGAAGTATTTCAGATTTTGGCATAAAACTCGGTGTAGGGAGGTTTTCTAGTACGAGAAACAAGAATCCGTTATTTTTTACGACCAAACTTCGAGAGGGCGCCACTTTCAGCACTATTTCGGTAAATAACTTATCATCACTTTTTGCGCTACAAAAACTGGCCGAAAAATATTTTCTCGTGTTTCCACAACGCCCTCGTGAAAACGCCATGACAGAATCAAAAATATTAATTTTGGGAAATAGTAATAATGGGTGATTTTTTTGCTAGTATCTTTTTGGCAACACTGTTTTTGACAGATGACGC
Organism: Acanthoscelides obtectus; assembly: GCA_963669975.1. NCBI lineage: Eukaryota > Metazoa > Arthropoda > Insecta > Coleoptera > Chrysomelidae > Acanthoscelides > Acanthoscelides obtectus. The sequence goes on along the minus strand of CAVLJG010000007.1, from coordinate 16,633,406 downwards.
GTGAATCGTGTCTTGTGTCATTGTCAAACTTGTTCAGTTGGGTCTATAATTTAACCATGAATCGACTTACGAACGAACAACGCTTGCAAATTATTGAATTTTACTATCAAAATTCATGCTCGGTTAAGAGAGTGCATCGAGCACTGCTTCCAATTTATAGGCAATTTGGTCGGCCTACTGAGGGAGCTATTCGGAAGCTTGTGACTAAATTTCGAACCCAGTTTACATTATTGGACATTAAACCACCAACACGCAGACGTAGAGTGAGGTTTGAAGAAATATTGCGGCTGTATCCGCCAGTGTTAGTTATGACCGTGAAATATCGATTCGCCGCCGTTCGCAGCAATTGGGCATCTGTTACTCCACTACAAGGAAAATTTTGCGACAGGATTTGGGTGTAAACCCTTATAAGATACAGCTGGTGCAAGAATTGAAGCCACACGACCTCCCACAACGTTTCCAATTTGGTGAATGGGCGCTGGCAAAGTTGGAGGAACATCCACATTTTTATCGAAAAATTGTGTTCAGCGACGGAGCTCATTTCTGGTTGAATGGGTACGTTAACAAGCAAAATTGCTGCATCTGGAGTGAAGACCAGCCAGAAGCATTGCAAGAGCTACCAATGCATCCCGAAAAAATCACTGTTTGGTGTGGATTATGGGCCGGTGGCATCATCGGGCCGTACTTCTTCAATGACGACAATGGCCCGAACGTAACTGTGAATGGCGAGCGCTACCGTGCGATGATAACAAACCTTTTTTGACCAAAATGGAAGAGCTGGACTTGGCTGACATGTGGTTTCAACAGGACGGTGCCACATGCCACACCGCACACGAAACAATGGCCCTATTGAGAGGCGAGTTCGGTGAACAGTTTATCTCACGTTTGGGGCCCGTCAATTGACCGCCTACTTTAAAAATGTTGACTCTGAAAAGCTGTTTTGAATGCGTTCGAAAACTGCAAGGTACTCGAAAAACGTACAAGAACGAAGCATTCGGAGTTTTTTGTTGTTCATAATTTCATTTATGGTGTGCTGATTATGGAAAAATGCCCATGTCCATCTGCGTCAGCGCGAGGATTCTTACCAAGACAGGCAGGCCGATCGGTGAAGCCAGAGGGCGGATATGTCGAAAACATTTCTCTGTCGTTCTAAGTTTACGGGGAAACCTATGATGTGTGAATTATGTCTAATAGGTGCGTAGAATTACCAGGGTCGAAAGTGTATTATTATACGTCAAAAAATTACCCCCGCCTCTCTACACCCAAAACGAAGTTTGATCGATTTTTATTTTTTTCGTATTTGGTATTAGATCTCGTCTTTTAAATCTGCCACAGAATATCCTGGGTGCGCTATTAGAACCTCAGTTTTTGATTCATAAACAGATGTTAGATGGGGACCATATAATGGGTGATTTTTTTGCTAGTATCTTTTTGGCAACACTGTTTTTGACAGATGACGCGTGAATCGTGTCTTGTGTCATTGTCAAACTTGTTCAGTTTGGTCTATAATTTAACCATGAATCGACTTACGAACGAACAACGCTTGCAAATTATTGAATTTTACTATAAAAATTCATGCTCAGTTAAGAGAGTGCATCGAGCACTGCTTCCAATTTATGGGCAATTTGGTCGGCCTACTGAGGGAGCTATTCGGATGCTTGTGACTAAATTTCGAACCCAGTTTACATTATTGGACATTAAACCACCAACACGCAGACGTAGAGTGAGGACTCAAGAAAATATTGCGGCTGTATCCGCCAGTGTTAGAGTTGACCGTGAAATGTCGATTCGCCGCCGTTCGCAGCAATTGGGCCTCTGTTACTCCACTACGTGGAAAATTTTGCGACAGGATTTGGGTGTAAAACCTTATAAGATACAGCTGGTGCAAGAATTGAAGCCACACGACCTCCCACAACGTTTCCAATTTGGTGAATGGGCGCTGGCAAAGTTGGAGGAAGATCCACATTTTTATCGAAAAATTGTGTTCAGCGACGAAGCTCATTTCTGGTTGAATGGGTACGTTAACAAGCAAAATTGCCGCATCTGGAGTGAAGACCAGCCAGAAGCATTGCAAGAGCTACCAATGCATCCCGAAAAAATCACTGTTTGGTGTGGATTACGGGCCGGTGGCACCATCGGGCCGTACTTCTTCAAAGACGACAATGGCCGGAACGTAACTGCGAATGGCGAGCGCTACCGTGCGATGATAACAAACTTTTTTTTGCCCAAAATAGAAGAGCTGGACTTGGCTGACATGTGGTTTCAACAAGACGGTGCCACATGCCACACCGCACACGAAACAATGGCCCTATTGAGAGGCGAGTTCGGTGAACAGTTTATCTCACGTTTGGGGCCCGTCAATTGGCCGCCTAGATCGTGTGATTTAACGCCGTTGGACTATTTCTTGTGGGGCCATGTTAAGGCTAATGTCTTCAGGGATAAACCAGCAACGATTGACGCACTGGAAGCCAATATTGAAGCATTTATTCGTGAGATACCGGCCGATATGTTGGAGAGAGTGTGCCAAAATTGGACCTTGCGCATGGGCCATCTAAAGCGGAGCCGCGGCCAACATTTACATGAAATAATCTTTAAACATTAAATTATATCGACCGTTCTATCGACTCAAATAAAGATTTAATCGTGTTTTCTAATTTTTTGTGTTTTTTTTAACAAATCCCATACCTCTTAAAAAATCATCAGTTATTTACAATCATCAAATAATATTTCTATAATAGTTCTCATTGTTGCACGCCATGGATTCTTTCCGTACCTGGTATTTTACTACTGATATTGAAAAGCCACATGATGGATCCATTTGACATCAAACGTGTTGCTCCTTATAGTACATTCGTTTATTCAAAACACGAAATCGTACAATATAATTCTATATTTCATCAGAACTTACTTGTAGAAATGGTCGATGGCCTGTTTGTGATTGGAACACTTATAGCCGCAAGTGCCGCACTGGTACGGAAGTTCTGAAGGGCAATGCTCCTTGGACATGTGTTTGCCCAGGATGAACGGATTCATGTATTGGGTCTCGCAGATCAAGCATACGAAACCGCTGTCAAACTTCGTTTCAGCAGGATGCGACGAGGCTGCAACAAGCAAAGAAACAGATAAAGATTTATATGTCTAATTTTATGTAAATAGGTATATCAAACTGTGAATTTTAATATAAATCGTACCTCACGTGTTTTAAAAAAAAACATGATCAAGTAGTATGAACGCTGGCTTTTTGTGTAAGCTATTTAGTGACAAAAGTGACTATTTGGGTCGGCGTTTTACGCCAAAACCATCATTGGGCCATTTTTCTCCAACGAAAACGAAACAGTCGATGAAAATCGATATCGGTGGATGTTGGCTCATTATGCCTGCCCACAAATGCGTGATGGTTACTGGTTTCAACAAGACGGTGCACCATGTCACACTGCAAATGAAACAATCCAGTTTCTGCAACGAAAATTCCCTGGACGTCTGATGTCAAAAGAGGTGACATTGACTGGCCACCCAGGTCTCCAGATTTGACCCCACCGGACTTCTTGTGGGGTAATTTGACAAGTCAAGTGTACGCCAACAAGCCCCATACCACTGAAGAACTCAAGGCAAACATTCGTACCACAATCGCCGCTATACAACCAGAGATGCTCGAAAAAGTAATGGAAAACTCAGCAAAACGGGCACATTTTGTTTTGGCCAATAAAGGTGGCCGCTTGATAGATGTTGTGTTCAAAAACTAGTCCCAATAAATTGTAAAGGACCATATTTAATAAAAATACCCGATATATAGAAATCAGTTTTTCTTTTTCAAAGTAATTTCATGTCTACATACTGACATAAAAGATGGCGCACCCTGTATACATGCTACAACAGTTGATGAGATAAAAGCTTGGGGTGCAATTAACTATACAGGGTGTCTGCAAAGTTGGGGTTTTCCTTTACACGACGGCGACGTGTAGATCTTGAAACCATAAGCAATTTTTCTTAGTACCATATACACCAATGTCTTAAGGGAACCGAGATAAAGGGCTCTGCAACATCAAAAATATCTGAATACCGTACTGTAGCCGCGACCCGGGACATCACCGATTGATACAAGGTCTCAACCCGACGGCAGAACTGGGTCGGGGTCAGTGTGTCAGGTCAGTATGCAACCTTCAACCGACGGTTACGGTCACGCATGTAGAGGTAATCGCGTAGACGAGAATCCCTCAACAAGCACTAGAGACGTGGCTAGAGAAGTGCAAGTATCAAAAACTAAAGTGTGGCAAACGCTGCGTGAAGAGGGGCTGTATCCGTTTCACGTCCAACGTGTACAAGCCCTTCAACCAGACGATTTTCCAGCAAGACTGCGGTATTGTGAGTGGTTGTTGCATCAACATGACAATAATCCGGACTTTTTGAAGTGCATATTGGTGACAGACGAATCTACGTTCACGCGTAATGGGGTGAATAACTTTCGCAACACTCATGTTTGGTCAGCAGAAAATCCGCACGCTGTCCGTCGGGCACATTTTCAACAAACATTTTCGGTGAATGTTTGGGCTGGCTTGGTGAACGGTATGCTCATTGGACCATTTATTCTCCCAAACCGATTGGACGGGATGCAATACCTAGACTTTTTACGCAACATTTTGCCTTCTTTGTTAGAAGATGTACCATTAAGTGTAAGACAATCAATGTGGTTTCTGCGTCTGCTCAGTAGCGCATCAGCTGATTTCATTTTCTGTTGGAGCGGTATGATTTCGGGCAGAGACGTACTTAGCCCTTCGCGTCAATTGGAGAGTGAGTACTTTTTCCTTTATTTTTTTTTACTTGGTCGCTCTCGTTTCACTACACATTACCTTTGTTATTTCAAGGGTAGTTGTTTCTGAAAAGGAAAAACCCAACTTTGCGGACACCCTGTATTTTTATAATAACTCCAATTTTGTAAATAGCACCTCACACTTTATTACAAGAATTTTTTGTTGATATATAAATTTTTATATTTATTTCAAATTAATTCTATACTTGAAAATTAATTTCTATTTTTTAGTTCGATTTGCTATTAAATCCTGTTTGTTGTTTTTTTAACTATAAGGTATTTTCTAAATTTCTAGTGTCAAAAGGACAACAAGTGTTCCGAATTATCCAAATTTTCAAATCAAATTATTTTCCAAATTTTTCTAAATTTTCGAATGCATGATGAATTCATGTGCTCGAGTTTTTATCAATTTTATGTTTTGATCTCAATATAATGGCCATTTTTTTATGCTTACCAATATGTTTCAGCAGATCGCCGGCAGTTGGTACACTCGTCAAACAGTACCTGCACAGCTGAGCGTCTTGAGACACGTTGTGCGCATGTTTGAATAGATGGCTCATCAACTGGATGTTGTTGTCGAACAGCGACTTGCAGAACGGGCATTTCATATTTAACACGACCCTGGGGGTCTTCGAGTACGTGTCAATCGTACCTGGAAGAGATAAAGAAACATTTTAAACTTCTACCCGTCCTAATAGGAAGGAAAGGAAACCTCACAGCTGGATATAAAGGGTGTTCCATCCGTTCCGTCTTTGTCTAATCTAAAAAAAAACTTTTTATGAGTGAGAAACCGAACTCTTTATTGAAAATTGTAGGTCGGTCTTTGCAATTTATGTATCGATTATAACATCGCACATATGTCCACCGCGGCTCCGTTGACATGCCATCATCCGAACATCAAAATTTTCGATGACTTCGCAGTATTAGCGGATCCACGGTCGCAATTTCGGGGCGAATGTTGTCCTTAAGGTCTTGAATCGTGCGTGGGGCAGTCGGGTACATTATACTTTTCAAAAATTCACAGAGAAAATAGTCCAGTGGCGTTCAGTCGCACAATTCACGTCGGAACTTCTCGAAATGATATCTGCTCCGTCTTGCTGGAATCAAAGGTCGTTGGCATCAATACTTTCCAATTTCGGCCAAAAAAAAATCCGTTATCATACCACGATAAGATTCGGCGGTGATCGTAACGGCTTTTTTTTCTTCATCCTCGAAAAAGAACGGTCCGATGATGCCACCAGCCCATAATCCGCACCAAACAGTTACTTTTTGATCATGGAGAGGTTGTTGTTCATGGATATCGTGTGGATTTTCCGAACCAGAAATCCTAGTTTTGCTTATTTACGTGGCCACTGAGGTAAAATGTGCCTGGTCTGAAAAGATGATTTTAGCTGAAAATCCCTCTCCCTTTTCAAGCATCCAATTATCAAAAATACGCCGTTGCTGATGGTCCGCTGGTTTCAATTGTTGCGTTAGTTGGATCTCGTATGGGTGTAGGTGGAGACCAACATGCAAAATCCTCCATAATGTTGTTGGCCTGATGTCCAATTCTTGCATACTGTGTCTTATCGAAGTTGATGGCTGTTAATGAACACTCTAACAGCGGCCACTGATTCACGTGTAAGTACCGGACGGGCATGTTGATATATTCTACGATCTTCAGCTGAGCCAGTTTCCTCAAAACGATTGATAATTCACAGAATTCCACGCTCTGTGGGACGATCATGTCGACCAAATTCATCGCGAAGTTTGCGAAAAGTACTTTTTAAAGATCGTCCGTTTTCGTAATATTTTTGGACGACCAAAATGCGTTCTTGCGTTGTTCCATAATATACTAAGTGACATATAAATCCGAACACCCAGTTTAAATGGTTTTATTTTAATAAAATTTTGTATAAGTACTTAATGAAGCATAATAAGTAAATGATAAAAATTTCAAAATGATTGCACTGCTTTAAAGCCCTTTGACTTTTAATAATGTGTCGATGCACCCTGATGTGCTACGCATTCTCCAACACGCCTAGGCATGCTTCTGATCAGGTGGTCAATGTCCTCCTGTGGTATCTCATTCCAGGCAACCACCAACTCCTCTCGAAGTGCTTCTAGAGTCTGAGGAGGACGTTGCAAATTGAGCAATCTCCTACCCATCATATCCCACACGTGCTCAATTGGGGATAAGTCGGGAGATCTTGGTGGCCATGGTAACAATGTGACATCATTATGTTGAAAGAAGTCTATTGTGACTCTTGCAACATGTGGTCGGGCATTATCTTGTCGGAAAGTTGGATCTGCCAGGGTGTCAAGATAGGGTAAAAGATGGGGTTCTAGAACTTCGTGGATATAACGCTGCGCGTTCATGTTACATCTGATGAAGATTAAAGGTGACCTGGAACCATAAGCTATAGCACCCCAAACCACAACTACAACAGTGTGATGAACATGTCTTTCAACAAAAAACTGTGGATTCCTCCTTTCACCACGTCGCCTTCTAACCCTGGCACGACCATCGTGCATGCCTAAACAAAATCGAGTCTCGTGACTAAAGACAATACTGTTCCATTCCTGATCCCAGAGCGACCGTTGTCTGCACCACTCTTGGCGATTACGTCGGTGTTCTCGAGTTAAAGGGAGGACCCAGTGTGGCCGGTATGAAAACAAGCCAAAACTTCTCATTCGTCGGTAAACACTTCGCATGCCAATAGGCTACAAACCATTCATTTGCAATGGACCTGGTAGTGGAGAAACGGTCTGTTGTTCTACGGCGGCGTCCAGTGTCCCTTGCTCTTTGCGTATGGCCTTCTCGAAGCCATGCCTGACAACACCTAACCACAGTGTCTACACTTCTTTGCACTCTAACTGCAATTGCCCGAAAAGAAAGTCCAGCTTCCCGAAGTCCCACTATACGGCCCCTATCAAACTCACTAAGTTGACGAAATCGTACAGGTCTCCGTACTCTAGGCATCGTAACCGATCGTAAAGGATGTCAAGAGCCAAAATCCGCCAACGTTGATTCTTTACTGCGGCTGAAATATTCATTTTTAGAGCGTTAGTGAATTAAAAAAAAAGTAGTATAAAACCCGGAATGTCCAACTGATAAGGCTGAAAATTATTTCACTTGTTATTTACAGTAAGATAAATACATTCACCAACTTTTATTAAAATAAAACCATTTAAGCTGGGTGTTCGGATTTATATGTCACTTAGTATAACAAATGGCAGACCTTTGATAGTTCATATGTGCTAAACACATGGCAGTTGACACATTGAACATGTCAAAAAATGGTAGTTGAAAAAAGAAGCAATAGATGGAACACATATAGATATTTAGTTTTTTGATAACCCGTAAAATTAAATAAACGATTTTTTAAACTAGTTAAAAAAGTTCCCATAACTCGATATCACACAAATTTAAGCGGATGCTACAAATCGGACCCGAATATTGTCAATTTCACATTAAAAAACCTAAAACTTGCAACCTACCGTAATAATAATTCTCCAACGGCACCATCTGCTCGGGAACGTCCGGCGACGTAGATTTCGGCGGCCTGTTGAGCTCCTGCGTTTGTTGCGTGTCTGCGTTGGGCTTCGGCCGGCCCGCTCTTGCTTTCTTGGGGGCGCTCGGACCGTCCGAGACTGCTGGAGACGCGGCGGATGACGCGTTGCCGCGCGATGCAGGCGCAGAAGACGCCGCGGCGGCCGGTGCGGACGCGGCGGCGCCTGATACCGGGATCGCCCAGTTCTTGAACGGGTTCTGGGCTACTTTGTTCAGGCGGACGATCAGGGACATGCCGCTGTCGTGCCTTAAAAAAAGGAACAGAGAATAAAAAGAGCAGTCTTTTGATAATGAATAGAGCTTTGTTTCCAAGGACTATGTAGTATAGGAAACGGGCTAAAAAAGTATACAAATAGAATCATACTATGCAGGGTATCCAAGACAATGGTCTTATGAGTAAATTTGTGTGAGATACAGCTTCATGGCTTAATGAGGTATTTGGGAAAAACAAAAATTTGGCTAAAGCGTTTTTATTTCTTACTGACTTAACTACTGCAACTTTTCCACCAGCCTTTTTAGGCACTACATATTTTAATTCTCCTTCAAAAATAATTTGGTCCAACGAGAACATGGTTACTAACAATGGTATCTTTAATCAGTGCAACACTCATTACTTGGCTCAAGAAAATCTGCGGGCTAAAAAAGTATCCAGACATCGATCACGTTTTGGGTTTAATATGTGGTGTGGAATCCTGGGGACCAAAATATTAGCTCCATTTATTTACTACAACTCATTAACTGCAAAACGGTACCTTCAATTGTTGCAACATCATCTAGAAGACTGCCTTGAAAATTTTCCTTTGGCACTGATTGATAGCTGTAGGTTAGAACAAGACAGCGCTCCTGCACATAACTCAATTTCGAGAGAATCTTTCTCAGCGATTTACCGAAGGTGGGTTTGAACGTCCAGTGGATATTTAAGTGACGTTTCGTTTTAGAGAGCAGACAAGAACTTGGGACTATGCCACACACCTAAGTTTTTGACCAGTCTAACTTTTGATACTTTGAATCTACGAGGGTGGCCCCAGAAGTACCCGTCCTGACCTAGAGATGGTGATAGTTTGAAAAATATCATTGTACTAGAAAGTATGCAACCTATAAAGCATATGTGTCAAGTTTGAAGACGCCACGTTGTTTAGTATTTGTTTGGCAGCCATCAATACTGAACGTTTTGAGTGAATTTGTGAAAATGGAGAAAATTGGTGATCGTTATGTGGTACAATACTTTTATTTCAAAGGCCTCAGCCCAACCAATATAAAAGCTGAACCGGATTCTACTCTGGGTGAGTCTGCTCCTTCGTTTACAACAGTAAAATAATGGATAGCAGAGTTTAAACGAGGCCGTATGAGCTGTCAAGACAAGCATCGCAGTGGTCGACCAAATGAGGTGACGACTCCAGAAATGGTGGAGAAAATTCACCAAGCGGTACTGAATGATCGTCGACTGAAAGTGCGCAAGCTAGCGGACAGTAGGCATTTCAAAAAGTGCGGTTCATCGCATATTATCTGAAAATTTGGACATGAGAAAGCTGTGTGCAAGATGGGTGCCGCGATTGCTTACAATCGAGCAAAAACAGTGGCATGAAGATGTTTCAATTGAGTGTTTAGCGAAGTTTCACAGCAACAAAGCAGAATTTTTGCGTCGTTTCATAACCATAGATGAAACATGGGTCCATCACTTCACACCTGAGACAAAAGAACAATCAAAACAATGGACTTAAAAGGGACAACTGGCTCCAAAGAAGGAGAAGACCGTTTCATCTGCAGGCAAGGTTATTGCGTCGGTTTTTTGGGATGCGCGTGGGATAATTTTCATTGAATATCTTGAAAAAGGTAAAACTATCAACGGCGAGTAATATGCGAACTTATTGCAACGTTTGAGCGACGAAATCAAGCAAAAACGGCCGCATTTTGTTAAAAAGAAAGTGTTGTTTCATCAAGTCAATGCACCAGCTCATAAATCCGTTATTACAATGGCCAAAATTAACGAATTAAAATTTGAATTGCTATTATTTTCTGTTTCCAAACTTGAAAAAATGGCTCAGTGGTCAAAGATTTTCCAACGATGAAGAAGTGATGTCGGCAGTTAACGGCTATTTTGAGGAGCAAGACAGTTCTTATTATAAAAATGGTATCGAACTTATTTAACATCGCTGGAAAAGTGTATAGAGCACAAAGGAGATTATGTTGAAAAATAAATACATTTTTTTACAAATTTTTTGTGTTTTCTTCGTTGGGTCGGGTACTTCTGGGACCATCCTCGTAAATAAATATTACTCATATTCTTAATGTATGTTACAAGATGTACGAATATGATGTTTTGAAAATAACGGAATTCACATACCTGGTTTGTTCAGACAAGTGTTGGACTAGATGATTAAATGCCTGCAGAGCATTAGTGCCATACCATTCACGCCAAACCAGCTCATCCAGGAACTGAAATAGAAATTACATGACGCTACAAAATAGATAAACACACAACAGATAAGCACTTCAAAATTGTCTATAGCGGCGTCTATCAGAACAATGTGCTACTCAAGCGATTACCTAACGCAATCACATGTTTCACAGACAAAACATCAGTAAACTCGTTTTTTATACGCAAGGCTATCAATCCTGATGAACGTAGCCTGAAAAATATACTGCAACATTGATTAATGTATTCCACCTGCAATTGGCTAATATAATAGTTTCGCGCGTTCTCAATTACGTGTTAAAGTCATGCGCGACATTTCACCCACGTCATGGTTCTTGTTCATTTCACAATAACCCTACAACCCTAAAAGCCAGACAGAAAAATAACCATCAATATTAGAAAAACCCACTAGGCTCCAAATCTATCCCAGATGCTTACAAATGTGACAATGTTCGCAAAATGATTTGATATGTGTTGTTGTTTCGTCAGCACTGTCTATGAAATATACTGAATGAGAAAAAAAAGGTAAACACCTACAGTAATGGACAAAAAAGTATATAGACAAATATGAATATTTACTTAATACCTTTAGAAAAGCAATTCATACTTCATTGCTCCATAAACAAATGCGTTATTATTAGAAAAACTAAATTCCTTGTTTTTACATTATCTGCAACGAACACAATACAAGACTGAATATAAGCACTTTTTTATGAGGGACAAAAATATGTAGACAAATTCTTTTCAACATTAGTTTAGTACAGTTTCGTGTCAGAAGGGGATTAGTTTGTGTTCATCAAGTATTGTGGAATAAGTTGAGTGATTTTAAGACCATGTCGCGTGGTCCAGAAATTTCTTTCGACGTGAAAACTAAGATCATTGAGTTATACAAAGATGGTCAAGGTCACTATATGAAAATCAGTTTCCAGGGGGAAATGTTGCATACACTTTCAAAATGTCACAGCGTATCATTGAATTATCTAAGAAAAAAGTAAACAGTTTAAAATCAAATAACAACTGTGCCGAAATCACTACTAAAAACGTGCTGAAAAACTGTTTCGGAATTTTGGAATATCCTGTATTAAATTGGATCAATTGTTCACTGAGAAGCAGTTCTTTTCCTGAAAATTTGAAATGCTCTACAATAACACCAGTTCCCAAAATAAAAAATTCTAAAAGATGCAGTTTATAGAAGAAAACAAAATTTTAGTGGAGGCGCAAGCAGGCTTTCGAAAAAAATATTCCACAGAAACAGCTTTCCAGTTGGTAACTGAGAATTGGAGAAGAGCCATAGACTCAGAAGAAGTTGTCATAGCAGTATTTTTGGATTTGAAGAGGGCATTTGAAACGATTGATAGAGATATTTTGTTAGGTAAATTGAAGGCATATGGTATAACAGGAAGTGTTTTAGATTGGTTTAGAAATTATTTGTCTAAAAGGATGCAAGTTACAAAAGTTAATGACACTATTTCATCAAAATACGTTGGGTGTTCCACAGGGCAGTATCCTGGGACCACTTTTTTTATTTTATACATAAATGATTTACCTGCCATAGGCAAAAAATTCAAAATTCAGATTTTCGCCGATGACACTATGATTTATATAAGTACTAAAAATATTCACTCTGGTATCTCTTATATAAATGAATAAAATTAAATGCAAGTAAAACGAAAGCCTTGTTAATCGGAAAAAAACAATGTACAAATGTTCAACTGAATATTGATGGTGAAGATATTGAATTCGTAGAAAATTTTAAATACCTGGGGGTTTTTGTTGACTCTCGATTAATTTTTGATATTCATTATGAAAAAGTTATAAATAAGATTAGTAGTAAAGTGGGATATTTATCGAGAGTTTCTGGATGTCTGAGTTCATATAGCATAAAAATTATCTATAATACCATCATTCTTCCAAATTTCTTGTACTGTTCGACTATTCTATATTTAGCAAATAATTCCATTTTTGAAAGACTGCAAATTTTACATAATAAGTGCATGAGAATAATACTAAATAAAGATAAATATACCCCAATTAGGCAAATGCTTAGCAAATTAAATGGCTCAATGTAAAAAATTTTATCAAATATCTTGTAATGATATTCATTTATAAAGTAAAAAATAATATATTTCCATCAAGTCTAACTAATTTAACATCATAAAATGTCGACCATCATTTACATAATACCAGAAATAAAGATGACTTCCATTTAATGACCAAAAAGTATAACATATGCTCCAAATCTGTATTCCATCAAGGGTTGATTGAATATAATAAATTATACTCGGAGATAAAAGACCAGAAAACTTTGACAAAATTTAAAGTAAAATTGAGAAATCACTTGTTAAATCTACAATTATAGGTTGCCCAGCATTTACATCATACACCATATGGCTTGAATTTACTAGTTCTAAGTTGTTTACAATTATTCTGTTTATGTAGCCAAATGTGCTAAATAAATCTTTCTACTACTACTACTACTAAAGTCGGCATTGCCAAAAATTTGAAGCTGAAGCGTAAAGCAGTTTGGGCAATATTGAACAAATGTAAACAAAAAAGTATCTTGGAAGCCTCTAAGAGAAGTGGTCGGCCTAGAAGATTAAATGCTAGATCAGTTAGATTAATAAAAGAAATTTCGTCCAAAGATTCGTTTAAAACCCCAAGACAAATAAAAGTCGAAATCGAGACAAAAGGAATTGTCAGTGTTTCTACGAAAACTATACGTAGAAGATTAAATGATTTGAAGTTATTTGCACGTCGCGCGAGTACGAAGCCGCTAATCACGAGGGAAAACCGTAAGGACCGATTACAATTTGCACGGTTGCATCTTGATTGGAGGATCAGTCACTGGAAGAGGGTATGTTTCAGTGACGAATCCAAGTTATGTGTGGATCAGATGGTGTTCATTACGTTAGACGTCCTAGTGGACAAAGATTGTACCCCAAGTACACTTTGCCCACTGTCAAACATGGAGGCGGGTCGGTTATGGTTTGGGTGTGTTTTTCGGGGTTTGGGATGGAACCTTTACATAGAATAGATGGCATTATGGATAAGTTTGTATACACAAACATACTCAAGCATGTCATGTTACCATATATGGAAGGCCCCTTAAGATCAATCTTCCCGCAAGATAATGACCAGAAGCACACTTCAAATCTCGCAAAGAAATTCTTTCTGGATGAAAAAATACCAGTTCTCAAATGGCCTTCAGAGTCTCCCGATATAAACCCCATTGAAAATCTATGGGAATACTTAGATAAGCAAATACGAGATAAAAATTATTCAAAGAAGGATGAACTTTTTGCCGCTTTAGAGCCAAAGTGGAGATAGATTGATGAATCTTATATCAAGATACTTCTACAATCTATGCCGAGACGATGCCAGGCGGTGATTGATAATAATGCTTATGCTACAAAATATTAACACAAACATGGTTGGTTTTCTGTAATTCAATGAACTTTGCTTCTTTTTTTTATACTTGTTTTGCTTTGTCTATATATTTTTGTCCTTCATAGTTCCAGTTTTTTTCATTAATTTTTTTTTTGAAGGGAGTCTAATGAATTTATTTATGTTTATATTTGTTTATGGAGCAATGAAGTATGAATTCGTTTTCTAAAGGTATTTAGGTAAATATTCATATTTGTCTATATACTTTTGTCCATTATTGTATATAAAAATCAGCCATCAGAATTCAAGAAAAGTGAGTCTTATTTTTATCATTAACGTGGTCCACCTATTTTGACATTTCTCATCTGGAACCACCAAATAGAATCACCACCCAACTTAGCGGATATGCAGGCGTTGAAAGTATGTAGAAACTTTATTCTGTACCCGTTTCATCTCGAGAAAATCAGTATGAAACCCTAAGACTTACGGGATATATCCTTGGCAAGTTAGTATTACGTTCAGAAATGTACAATTCTTGTTTTAAAGGAAAATGCAGTATATTTTTATGCATTCTAACGAGACTACTCCGATCCCATTTGGCAACATCGCTGTTAGAGTTGAATCTGTCAGTTTTCTAATCAAGTTGTCAATCTTCATGTGAAATAGATTAATGAAAGACTGCACTCACCTGTTGAATAATCTGTCTGGAGAGCAGCGACAACGTGTTCTGGAACATTCTAGGCACGATCCTCCGCAGATAATCCATGATGGCCCGATTGTTACCATATTCGCTGGACGAGTTCTGCACGACGTTCTGGAAGCCCATGTTGTGCAGAGTCTGTTTGTCCACGGTGAGATCAGCGACAAGGATGCTCTGCGGATGCACCCATTGGAATACGGGTTCCAGGATCTTCGAAAAACGTTTTTTGTAGTTTCGGTCGCCGTCTACTTGCGGTTCTACTGCCCTCAACCTAAGAATAGTTGCCATAGAGGGAACGTCACAACATAATAAAAAAAAAACGAAGAAAATTGTCCAGTACTTATCTATAACATTAACCAAAACAATAAAAACTTGTCATGTCATAGATAAGTTTTGGGAGTATACAAACAAAAACTGCGTATGTGGGTACAATTTAGTTTGTTTAGATGAAATTGCAAAATTGTATTACCTGATCAATTTAGTAGCCGTCTCTAACACACCCAGAACTTCAACTTTGACCTGTCGTTGGTTTCCGTCTTGCGACGTAGTACCCAATGAAATCACACCGATTTCTACCTTGATTCCAGGTCCCCCAATTTTTCTTAAATGGCTCTGTAGCCCAACTGTGCATACCGCACGTAGCCACGTGTACATTCCTTTAACGTACAGGTTGTCTACTTTCACCTATATAAAGAAGAACATCGGTTATGAATCATGAATAATGCTATCATATTAACAGTGTGTAGTGTAAATCGCAAAAAAATGAAAAATGGAAACCAGTATTTTACGATCATTCAAAGAGATACAGGAAATTCCAACGATCATAAAATTAGAAATGTCATTCCTCCTGTATTAAATGTAGTGTTGACATAGCTTGCGATTCTAACGCACTAACATTATGTCAAACTTCATACAATACTTCAAATAGTATATGTATTTAAGATCATGCACCACTGCTCATTAACAAAAAATGAAACCTCCCTA
Source organism: Acanthoscelides obtectus (assembly GCA_963669975.1). Lineage (NCBI taxonomy): Eukaryota > Metazoa > Arthropoda > Insecta > Coleoptera > Chrysomelidae > Acanthoscelides > Acanthoscelides obtectus. The sequence continues at coordinate 16,617,562 of CAVLJG010000007.1, read as the reverse complement.
GAAAAACCCACTGCAGACAACATACTTACCCACTGTGTAACATTTTGAATGTTTGTTTGACATGACCAATGGTAGAGTAACTTGAGTATGACCATAGGCGGATGAGGAGATCCTTCAAACAAGGACCCGCTGAAGACGGAGACAAAACGTTGTGGACAACATTCTGAAATCCACACGTAACCTCCGGAGTACGGAAATTTCGATACGTCACTGTACATGCCTAGCTTCAACTGGTTGTTCGTGTGCACAGAACATTTCTGTTCAGATTTCACTAGGCCTTGTTGGATCAACCTGAAATATGGATTTTACTGGTTGGAGACGATTTAAAAATGTCACTATCACAGAGCGTTTACAACCATAAAGCAACTCCATTGTCTGCAGAGCAAATACGTCAAATCTTGTATAATTTTTACAAGGTTCTACTTCAGAAGAAGAATTGGACTGATATAATGGGGAATCTTCCACCCAGACAAAATCGCATTTTTAATAGGTGATATACGAGGGATGTCCTTTAAGTTTTGCATATAGAAACATAGTAGGCCGCGCGGATCGAACGTCAGTACTGAATCTTAACCTCACTCTTTAGTAAACTCAAATTCAAAGTTTCACAACAGTACGTGCAGTGTTCTCACTACAGTGAATTTTTGAGTGTCACCAAGAGAAATGGAACTCAACCGAGAACATTTTCGCGCCATAATTTATTACAACTTTCAGAGACAATTATCGCAACAAGAATGGTCTGTTTTCGGCCACATCAGTCGACAATTTCCCGTTGGTGTGGAGAATTCAAACGTGGGCGGGTGAGTCTTAGCGACGATCCCAGGGTGGGTGCACCAAAAACGCCAGTCATCCAGGAAAACGTCGATGCTGTGCGCAAACTCATCATTGAAGATAGACATGTGACATATCGCGAGATTGAGGCGTCCTTGAAGATCTCAAAGACTTCAATTCAAAAAATTTTAGATGAAGAATTAGGAGTAAGAAAATTAGTTTCTCGTTGGATACCCCACCTGTTGACTGAAGAGCAGAAAGCAGCCAGGATTAATTGGTGTCAAAAAACGCTTGACCGTCTCAATTCCGGAAACTAAAAAAATGTGTACAGCATTGTTAGTGGCGATGAATCGTGTATTTACTGTTATGAACCAGAAAATAAACAACAGTCGGCTGTTTGGGTGTTCCAAGGTGAAGAAAAGCCAGCAAAAGTCATCCGTTTTCGAAGTGTTTCGAAAAAGATGGTCGTGACATTTGTGTCAAATGCGGGTCATATTGCAACAATTCCTCTTAATGAGCAAAGAACTGTTACTGCGGATTGGTATACCACCATTATTTGTTTGCCAAAAGTCATCACCGAGCTCGAAAAATCAACCCCGAAAGAAGAATCATCCTCCACCAAGACAATGCAAGCTCGCACACAGCCCAAAAAACAACTGCGTGGTCAAAGGTTCCAGTCATCAGAAGAAGTAGTTGACGCATTCAAAAATGCCGTTTTGGATCTGCCAACAAACGAGTGGAATAAGTGCTTCGAAAATTGATTCGAGCGCATGCAGATGTGTATTAATCTTCGTGGAGAATACTTCGAAAAACAATAAAGTCATTTAAAACTACCTACCGTGTTGTTTTATTTCCATATGCAAAACTTAAAAGACATCCCTCGTACTCTTTGCATCGATGCTTCAAGCAGGATGAAGTTTATTCTAGTTTTCTCATTCACGTATTAAAAAACGTATTTGAACGTTGTTCAATATAACAGGATTTAAATTTTATTGCATTGCGATAAAATGTCATACGTTGCATGTCAAACTATCAATTCTCTAAAACTAATCACATGTGACGAAACTACCACAGCAGAAATAGAGTCACAGTCCAAGGATAGGACATGAAAAATGTCGCTAGAACTTATTACGTCCCAACTTTGGCGCGAAATTGTAGGTTTGCAATTTGGAGATGAAGTTTTGCCACTTATCACCTCATATTTTTCATTGAAAAAAGCAAAAAAAAATAATATTTCCACGAAATACATTTTTGACGTATCTCATTCTGGAAGGATGAAATTTTCAAAAATAGCATCAGGTACGTTAATGCTGTACGTACTCCCAATGCAATACTAGTAACCTGAAAATATGTAGTCTAGCTGGCTAGACCTGTCTTAAACAGGTTTTGGAAATGCATATCAAATCCGAAAATACTATTTTTGAGATCCAACGAAGATCTTCATTTTTAAACTAAGGCTAATGTCACTGCCATATTCTAAATTAATCTGTTAGATGCCATTCTTTCAACTAAACTCCAAAGATTGAAAAACATACAGAAATAATATTTCACGCCTAATCTTCAAACAATAAAATGTGCGCTATTACGAACAAATTGACCAAAGATGCGATAAAATTGTACTTTTCTTTACACACCACGAAAAACATCTGAAACAAATCCTGTGGATTTCATGCTGATAAAACTCCAAATGACCAAATGAAACCGCATATGTTAAAATTACTCTTTACTGACGTTTTGGTTACAAGGTGGTCTTTTTAGAAATATATGTAGATCAATGACGAAAACCTATATTTCTATTAGTCTGTCAGAAGAATGACCTTTTGAATCAGTTCAGTGGCGGCATGGGAAATACAGAGCCAAGATTTTTTTAGTTTTTACCTAGTCTACAAGTTTTAATCAAACATAACCCTTACCATTCTGTGAATTTAGTAGGCGGATGCATGAGTACACTCTTAACCTTGGCATCCAGTTTTGGTCTTTCAGCCTGCATATCTACGGTAGCCCTAAGATGTGGCCTAGCTACCACCACCAGCGAAGGGTACGTTTTACCCTGCAGCTTGTTGAACGATATCTCTCTGCTGTCCGGCGCGTTCGCGCGACCATCTTCTGCCGTCAAATCGACTACCACCTGCGCAAAGTAGAAAATGACAATTGAATTTTGTGTTTATAATTTGATATTTAAACTAGGGATCGGCCGACGTGTATATCGGCCTAATTGGCTCATACACAAATAGGCCAATAGATACGAGGTATGTAAATTAAGCGATGAGACTGATTAACCGACGATATAAACGCATAAGATCCGGGCTTCTGTCGATATTTTCGTCGGTTCTTGAAGATGAATGCTTCCCGCTTAGTGGTTCATCTTCAATCGTCTCTCTTCCTTCTGAAAATGCCTGGGCTCTTGACAAAACACTACCTCCCTGGGCTTGTATAGCAAGAGTTTCCATTGCACTGTGCCCAAGTCTAAAGAAAAACGTTTTTTCTCTTCTCGTAGGTGAAAAATCACTTCAAGGGAACTCATTTTTGGACAGTCGAAAACATTCAAACGGCTGCTTGAGACGGGTGCTCGTTGTGAGACATACGAAGCTCGCATTTCGCAAATCTTCAACGTCCTAACAGAATGAATCGTACTCACGTTTCCTCTGGTCTTCTTTCCTGGCGTAGTGTTAGTGCCGGTCATCAAACCTCCTTCTACGTTGTTTTCTGAAGGTCGGGCATTCGCGTAGCTCGCTGCTGCGGCTGCCTGTCCCCTTTGCGGTCTGGACGGTGGGGTCGGCACCACTGGTTGTTGCACTTGCTATAGAGAAACATTGTTTATCGATTGAATGGTACAGGCAGCTTGTTTGAAAAACAGTTCATGTACGACTTGATATGATTATATTCCTACGCTACGGGAAGCATTGTAATCGCGAAACATTTCAAAAATAAGAAGTTTTTTGGATTTTATATGACAAGAATCATGTCACTCATTTCCGTCTGTCTGTTCGCAAATCCTTGGCTCGTATATAACTTGGAAAGTACTGCTTGGATTTGGATGAATTTCTTACACAAAATTACTACTATACCAATGACGAAAAAGCTTAGTAAAATTTAAAAATCGGTCCAGTGACGGCGGAGAAAAGGACCGAAAACAAGAAATATAAAAATCGCTAAACGTTTTTTTTATGTTTCAGAGGATCCTGATCGTTTGTGGGGAAAATTTTAAGGGTTAAAAAAATTAGGGGGTGGGGGTGACTAAGAGGTGGTAAGAGGGTATAACTCAATTTTTTATATAAATATATTTATACGCTGGTAACCCCGGTTATTTTACGCACCTATTTGCCATGTTTCAAACATTATAGGTCCTTGAGCGCTGCCACGTCTGACGATATGAGAAAGGGCAACATTGCCAGATGTACGGCACCTAATTCCCGTTAGGACAGGGAAAGAATATATATGAACGAATTGTATGGGCCTGTCTGACTGACTTGACCGATTTAATGTTTTTAGTGTACATGTTCCTAACTATTTTTTTCTCAGAGGGTTTAACACTTGTGCTGAACATAATCCTTTATTAACTGATAACGGTGCGTAGGGAGTGCACAGTCAACCTACTTGTCGTTTTTTTTTTTAGAAATGTAGCAATTTCAACTTTCCACTCCAGGCATAAGTGAGGAAAGCATTATGACTGCAAACATTCTTAAATTTCAGACATTTTTTTCGAGATATATGCCCAGAAAGAGAGATCATGGAATTATTGATACAAAAAAGTCACTGTTAAAATGAAAAGCCAACATACTGAAATGAACTTACCAATTTTGACGATATACTATACTAATGATAATACAACAAACTTGATAATGCTCTATCAAACAGACAAGACAAATAATTCCGAATGTAGACTCAATATGTAACAATAATTAAAAAGAAATTAATGATCAACTGAAATCTCTTAATATATAGCTTGTGTAAATCTTATGCTATTTATTCTAAATCATTTTTATGTACAGTAATGGACAAAAGTATATAGACAAATACGAATATTTACCTAAATATCTTTAGAAAACGAATTCATACTTCATTGCTCCATAAACAAATGCGTTATTAGTACAAAAACTGAATTCCTTGATTTTACATTATCTGCAATGAACACAATACAAGTCTGAATATAAGCACTTTTTTATGAGGGACAAAAATATGTAGACAAATTATTTTCAACATTAGTTTAGTACAGTTTCATGTCAGAAGAGGATTAGCTTGTGTTCATCAAGTATTGTGGAATAAGTTGAGTGATTTTAAGACCATGCCGCATGGTCCAGAAATTTCTTGCGATGTGAAAACTAAGATCATTGAGTTATACAAAGATGGTCAACGTCAAGTCGACATTGCCAAAAATTTGAAGCTGAAGCGTAAAGCAGTTTGGTCAATATTGAACAAATATACTAAGTGACATTGTATAAATCTGAACACCCAGTTTAAATGGTTTTATTTTAATAAAATTTTGTATAAGTACTTAATGAAGCATAATAAGTAAATGATAGAAATTTCAAAATGATTGCACTGCTTTAAAGCCCTTTGACCTTTAATAATGTGTGGATGCACCCTGATGTGCTACGCATTCTCCAACGCGCATAGGCATGCTTCTGATCAGGTGGTCAATGTCCTCCTGTGGTATCTCATTCCAGGCAACCACCAACTCCTCTCGAAGTGCTTCTAGAGTCTGAGGAGGACGTTGCAAATTGAGCAATCTCCTACCCATCATATCCCACACGTGCTCAATTGGGGATAAGTCGGGAGATCTTGGTGGCCATGGTAACAATGTGACATCATTATGTTGAAAGAAGTCTATTGTGACTCTTGCAACATGTGGTCGGGCATTATCTTGTTGAAAAGTTGGATCTGCCGGGGTGTCAAGATAGGGTAAAAGATGGGGTTCTAGAACTTCGTGGATATAACGCTGCGCGGTCATGTTACCTCTGATGAATATTAAAGGTGACCTGGAACCATAAGCTATAGCACCCCAAACCATAACTCCAACAGTGTGATGAACATGTCTTTCAACAAAAAGCTGTGGATTCCTCCTTTCACCACGTCGCCTTCTAACCCTGGCACGACCATCGTGCATGCCTAAACAGAATCGAGACTCGTCACTAAACACAATGTTGTTCCATTCCTGATCCCAGAGTGACCGTTGTCTGCACCACTCAAGGTGATTACGTCGGTGTTCTCGAGTTAAAGGGAGGACCCAGTGTGGCCGGTATGAAAACAAGCCAAAACTGCTCATTCATCGGTAAACACTTCGCATGCCAATAGGTCTTCCGTGTTCTGCAAACCATTCATTTGCAATGGACCTGGTAGTGGAGAAACGGTCCCTTAAGGCCAATAATCTTAGGAAGGCGATCTTCACGGTTTGTTGTTCTACGGCGGCGTCCAGTGCCTCTTGCTCTTTGCGTACGGCCTTCTCGAAGCCATGCCTGACAACACCTAACCACAGTGTCTACACTTCTTTGCACTCTAACTGCAATTGCCCGAAACGAAAGTCTAGCTTCCCGAAGTCCCACTATACGGCCCCTATCAAACTCACTAAGTTGACGAAATCGTACAGGTCTCCGTACTCTAGGCATCGTAACCGATCGTAAAGGATGTCAAGAACCAAAATCCGCCAACGTTGATTCTTTACTGCGGCTGAAATATTCATTTTTAGAGCGTTAGTGAATTAAAAAAAAAGCAGTATAAAAACCGAAATGTCCAACTAACAAGGCTGAAAAATTTTTCACTTGTTATTTACAGTAAGATAAATACATTCACCAACTTTTATTAAAATAAAACCATTTAAACTGGGTGTTCGGATTTATATGTCACTTAGTATATAAACAAAAAGGTATCTTGGAAGCCTCTAAGAGAAGTGGTCGGCCTAGAAAACTAAGTGCTAGATCAGTTAAATTAATAAAAGTAATTTCGTCCAAAGATCCGTTTAAAACCCCAAGACAAATAAAAGCCGAAATCGAGACAAAAGGAATTGTCAGTGCTTCTACGAAAACTATAAGTAGAAGAGTAAGAAGCCGCTAATCTCGAGGAAAAACCGTAGGGACCGATTACAATTTGCACGGTTGCATCTTGATTGGAGCATCTGTGACTGAAGTGACGAATCCAAGTTCAATATGTTTGGATCAGATGGTGTTCATTACGTTAGATGTCCTAGTGGACAAAGATTGAACCCAAGTACACTTTGCCCACTGTCAAAGATGGAGGCGGGTCTGTTATGGTTTGGGGGTGCTTTTCGGGGTTTGGGATGGGACCTTTACATAGAATAGATGGCATTATGGATAAGTTTGTATACACAGATATACTAAAGCATGTCATGTTACACTATATGGAAGACCATATGCCCTTAAGATCAATCTTCTAGCAAGATAATGACCCGAAGCACACTTCAAATCTCGCAAAGATATTCTTTATAGATGAAAAAATACCAGTTCTCAAATGGCCTCCCCATATAAACCCGACTGAAAATCTATGGGTATACTTAGATAAGCAAATACGAGATAAAAATTATTCAAACAAGGATGATTTTTTTGCCTCTTTAGAGCAAAAGTGGAGACAGATGGATGAATCTTATATCAAGAAACTTCTGCAATCTATGCCGAGACGAGGCAGGCGGTGATTGATAATAATGGTTATGCTACAAAATATTAACACAAACACGGTTGGTTTTCTATAATTCAATGAACTTTGCTTCTTTTTTCTATAATTGTTTTGCTTTGTCTATATATTTTTGTCCTTCATAGGTCCAGTTTTTATCAATTATTTTTTTATTGAAGGGAGTCTAATGAATTTATTTATGTATAAGTGAGTATTATGCTATAACGAATTATGTATACAGGTTGGTGTATTAATAAAACAAGTTAAAAAAGAAATACAGCACAATATTAATTTGTCTATATATTCTTATGTTAATTTTTATACCCACGTACAGGCCAGTCTTCTGTGGGTTTTCTCTTATGTTTATTATTCATGGAATTCCATGTTACTCACTCTGTGGGCATATATACCTGTATTCAGATAATTTTTCGGCAAGCGAAAAAGATCAGAATTAAAAAAATTAAATTGTTTTTGTCAATTTCGTGATCATAGTCAAAAATTAATCATATATGTAACTCAAAAATTTTTAAATTTGACAAGGTTCAGTTTGCTTCCCATGGATACGCGACTGATCGCTGAAACATAGTAACTACAGAGATTTTTGTAGCTCAATGACATAAGAACTTATAACTATGTTTTAATAGAAGCACTTACCATTCTGGTGGACCTGGTAGGCGTAACCTGGGGCGGCTTGTTCTGCACTACCTGCCTGACAGGCGCCGGAGGTGTTGGAGGCGGTGTCCCAGCTCCTCCCTTGCCTCCGCGTCGGGTGCGCATAGTTCTACCCGCCACCGACTGGATGTTCGGCGTCGAAGGAAGAGACTTGGGCTCCGTCAGATTCTGAGCAATCTGAAATATAGGATATATTGAAGATTAAATAACATCGGCATTTCCTTTCTTTCTTCTTGCCTTATTTCATCCTCAATTTGACTAAATATAATGACCAACAAAATCTTCAACCATTCTGACAGACAACGACGCACTCTTTTCGTGTCTCTATAGCTAGTCTTTAACAGGGTAACAAGAAAACAACACTTTTGACAGTAAATATACCTGTTGATATTTGATCATGACTGAATTACAGGGTATGTTAAACAACATTTAAAAAAACGATTGTCCTGACACTTTTTTAAGGCGTTACTGTGACCAATGACGCAAAATATTCTTTTCGTCGTTATCTATTAGAGCAGTCCGTAGGGACTCGGGTATAGCTGAAAGGGGTAGGTATGTCTGGTCTAGGCTGCGATCGTAAATTGTTAGAGTGCATTTCATTTCGTACTATTTTTTCGGACATAGAACAAAGTACTTCTTCTGGTACGTCAAAAATGCGCTTTTTATCCGTGCGCTCAGCTTTGGGAATAGCAGTGTTATTACTTCTCATTGTTTGCTTTATTTGGTTATCAAAAGGTGCTAAAAATTTGCTGAGTATATATTTTTTAAGATAAATGGGCTACCTCGTATCCATATCTTTAACTGTCACCAACTGGCATTATATGACTCTTAATAATTTGGGCGTTCTAAAAATTAAGTTTCACAATATTTCCGACTAAAATTTCATCTGTCAATCTACATTTCATTACTGTGTATGGTATTAAATACCATGTCATTTACAAATTCACCCCTGGTTGTCCAAACACCAAAAGTCAGAGGAAAGTTGATCTACGCTGTATTTAAATCTCATTTACCACCCATCAAAGCAAACAACAGCGCACAATGTTCCAATTCGCGTGCTCCTATTGGTCAGCGGGACATAAATTCCTGAACAAACAAGCGATAAGAAGTGGTGATCGAGTGATTGTGTTTATTTTGACGTAGAGTAAATGATGTTTGAATAAGGTATAGAAAATTAAAATGAGTCTACCTTATGTTTGTCTAAAATTGCCACAAGACGTTGGTTACAGCAGGTTACACTTCAAGGACGTGTTGTTTTTGACAATTTTGACAAAAATGTCACCCAAAAATACATGTTGACGATCATGTAATCAAGTGCACACACATGCACAGGGTGTTTGTTCCTTATTTCAACCGATTTTCTTTTAAATGGAAAATCATTATACAGGTTTGAACTCTTTTGCATTCAAATTTTTCTAGACATGGACTTATTTTATTGTGATTCATCATTAAATCAGATAAATATTCCGAAAACATTTGAAGTTTGAATAGTTCGACAATGACCATTAGAGGACAAGAAATGATTTTTATGTTGTAGGTATGTGCATTCCTAAATACAATGCGGGAGCTAAAAATAGACCAATATGAAAATCCTGGAGGAAAACTTGATATTTCAGCTACAGACGAAAATAATCGATTTTTTCTTTGAATGATGTGCATGTGTCTGGCTTGAAGCAATATAAAGGAGGACTAAAATGTTCCAAAGATAAGGGCTTCAAAAAACATCAGATATTTGATACATAAACATGTTTCCAATATTTATCCTGAAACTGAAAATCATTTCCACTCAAATAATTTTGTTGATTTGAGGATCAGTTCCGCTGCATATTATACGTCTTTCTGAAACGTCAATTTACTACAATTTTAGTCATGAATCGATTTACACTGAAACAACGCGCCAAAATAGTCACAATGTACATTGAAAATCGTCGTATAGTTGTGTGCATATCGTCGAAAATGTCGTGGCAAACAGCCACCGTCTGACAACACTATCCGTCGTTTCGTTTGTTTTCGAATTTTCTTGAGTATGGGACAGTGGGAGATCGTCGACATACCGTTCATCAACGACCAAGATGTTCCAATCAATTGGTTGAAGCGGTCAGAGACAGCGTTGCCCAGAACCCAAGTGTCGTAGCGCCCCCTCGCATTTTGGCATCAGTGGAACCACGTTGCGGCGAATTTTCGCATTTGTTTCCTTATACGGTGCAGTTAACACAAAAAATATTGCCAATTGACCGTCCACGTCGCTTGGAACAGTCGCTCGCATGGTTGACGCTGCACCTGATTTTTGGAAGCAAATTGTGATGACCGACGAGGCTCATTTAGTTATTTCATGTTTACATACCGACATAAAAGATGACGCACCCTGTATATTTTTCCATTACAAACTTACCGTTACTTTTCCATGTAATGACTTGGGTGCAGGTGGAGTAGCAGGAGACATAGCACCCACGCCAGGGGCGGCCACAGTTCCCAGAACAAGTCCCAGTCTGGGATCCATCACAAGCTGATATGGAGACCCCGTAGTGTTATTTAGAATTACGGGTGGTGGAGGAGGTGGTTTAGCTGCCGCTAAAAAATATATAGAAATAGAACGTTTCATTTTTTTTTTCTCATTAAGAAATAGTGTTTTTTGTGTTGCTATCTAAAGTGCTGTAATTAACCAGATTCAGAAATTAAAGTGCAAGTATTTTTGCATTGAAATTAAATACCTTGGCGTTAAGCACTTATGGGTTTTTTACATGAAAATTAATTTTATAAAAGATAATACAACAATGGAGAAGATTCGATATTTTGTGTTTGGTCTTAATTTAAACGACTCTGTAGAATAAATCATAATCCAATAATTAAAACAGCAATTTATTCATCAGTTTGAAGTTTTCGGCGAAAGCAGATCTACGGTTATGATGCCGTCACTCCTGTTCCTCTATTAACAGCAATACTTAAGAGGCCCAGTGCGCCGAATCTTAAAATACGGCACTCATTTATAGTGCTTGAAAGTTTCCACACACTACTATAGTTCACGAGTAATATGTTATTCAAACCACATATCTGTCACGCCAAAACAAAAAATTGTTCCATGATAACTATGCTTCCCATGCAATGCTGTCAAAGTTTTATGTTCACCATTCTAAGCAAAAAATTATCTGAAAACATGTGTAACAATAAAATGTGATGGATCAAGTCAGTCAAACACCATACTATGACAACATTGTGATCTAGAAATTTATTTTACTCTTCACGCGTCTCCAAAATGGCTGAGACTTTGGTGAGTAACTGTCCACAGATGAATAACGAAATTCACTAACTTTTATTTACGAGCGCTGCCATCTTCACGTCGAGGTCGGAAACCGAAACGCAAAAAATTGAGATACGCCTGGAATCTCTAAACTGTCAAAAAACGAAGTTTGAACGATTTTTACAAAGGGTCATCCATGTGTGGACGGAATATTACTCATGAACAAATACATTTTGAGAAAATCTATTTATGCCATGTTATACATGACATTTGAGGGCACATTCCTAAAATATTGGCAATTATACAGGGTGTCCCAAAGTTGTGATTTTTTAAATGGAATGCCTCAAATTTTATTGCATATTTGGATCTTATCCGTTACTTTTTCGAATTTTCATTTTTGCACAGGGTGGTCAAAAACGCGATCATTCGTAGATGTGAATTGTGTATTGAACAATTGGGTTTACATTTCGAGCAACTACTTTAGATTTTGTATGTTTATCCTAACTATCCAATAGTATTTTAGTTGTAAATAATTAATTTAATTTGTTAAAAATAATATTGGAAAATTAAACAAATTAATATTGTTTTTTGTGTTTATTTGGAGTTAGGAATTATTGCTGTGTTTAAAAACACAATCTAAACAATCATCTTAATTACTTGTAATGCCCAAATCGAAAATGTAAAAAAAATATTATTTTCCCATAAATAATTAAAACTGCATCGAACCTTAAAAATCGAAATATCTCAAAAACGGCTAACTATAACGAAAACTCACAGGAGAGCTTTTTAATGCAGAAAAGTGCGAAGAATCAGTTTTTTTATTCAAAAAGCAAAAACTTGCACCAAGAAAAATTTTTCGATCATTTTAATACACTACAGGTACTGTAAAGAGCGGCTACAGTAAAACTATGCCCATGGTTCGTTTTGTCGTACCAAAAAACCCTTGTATACCAATTTTCACTGTAATAAATCAAATATTGTTCGAAATATTTAAAAAAAAACTATTTTAGAAAGTAAATTTAAGCACCCTGTATTTCGGAAGCCACGCATTTTTCGACTCATGTTTATATAGACTTTATGCATTCATTTTAAAAGTTCTATCGAATCTTAAAGTTATGCAACAATAAACTGAAACACCCTGTGTATAACAAATTATTTATTTTTCTATCTTTCAGCTATCTTACCTGTCAATACATTGTTGACCGTCTCCGTAATTTCAACGATCGTCGACAGATCACCTTTGTGTACAACTTTAGCATGCGGGCTGTTTAACAGCTGCTTCAGTTTCTGCTCAATTTCTTTCTCTTCAGCCTGCCTCTTCTTTAATCTGTTCTGCTGAGCTTCATCTAGTTGTTCCACCCAACAGTCCAGTTCTAACGTGTTTTCGGCGTTACGGTTCGTTATTGTTTTCAGCACCAACACCTCTCGGTCGGCTGTTACGTGAAAGATAACGTTAAGCATTGCTTATAGATGTATCATGATATTGGCTTTAAACATTAAAATAGCCATGATGATTCCTGGTGAACAATGCCCCAGGAATCAAAGAAAACAATCAACATTGTTTTCCCATTGGACCTTGATTTTTTCGACTCTTTGTTCTATACTAAGTGACATATAAATCCGAACACCCAGTTTAAATGGTTTTATTTTAATAAAATTTTGTATAAGTACTTAATGAAGCATAATAAGTGAATGATAAAAATTTCAAAATGATTGCACTGCTTTAAAGCCCTTTGACCTTTAATAATGTGTGGATGCACCCTGATGTGCTACGCATTCTCCAACGCGCCTAGGCATGCTTCTGATCAGGTGGTCAATGTCCTCCTGTGGTATCTCATTCCAGGCAACCACCAACTCCTCTCGAAGTGCTTCTAGAGTCTGAGGAGGACGTTGCAAATTGAGCAATCTCCTACCCATCATATCCCACACGTGCTCAATTGGGGATAAGTCGGGAGATCTTGGTGACCATGGTAACAATGTGACATCATTATGTTGAAAGAAGTCTATTGTGACTCTTGCAACATGTGGTCGGGCATTATCTTGTTGGAAAGTTGGATCTGCCAGGGTGTCAAGATAGGGTAAAAGATGGGGTTCTAGAACTTCGTGGATATAACGCTGTGCGTTCATGTTACCTCTGATGAAGATTAAAGGTGACCTGGAACCATAAGCTATAGCACCCCAAACCATAACTCCAACAGTGTGATGAACATGTCTTTCAACAAAAAACTGTGGATTCCTCCGTTCACCACGTCGCCTTCTAACCCTGGCACGACCATCGTGCATGCCTAAACAAAAACGAGACTCATCATTAAAGACAATACTGTTCCATTCCTGATCCCAGAGTGACCGTTGTCTGCACCACTCAAGGCGATTACGTCGGTGTGTTCTCGAGTTAAAGGGAGGACCCAGTGTGGCCGGTATGAAAACAAGCCAAAACTTCTCATTCGTCGGTCAACACTTCGCATGCCAATAGGTCTTCCGTGTTCTGCAAACCATTCATTTGCAATGGACCTGGTAGTGGAGAAGAACGGTCCCTTAAGGCCAATAATCTTAGGCGGCGATCTTCACGGTCTGTTGTTCTACGGCGGCGACCAGTGCCCCTTGCTCTTTGCGTATGGCCTTCTCGAAGCCATGCCTGACAACACCTAACCACAGTGTCTACACTTCTTTGCACTCTGACTGCAATTGCCCGAAAAGAAAGTCCAGCTTCCCGCAGTCCCACTATACGGCCCCTATCAAACTCACTAAGTTGACGAAATCGTACAGGTCTCCATACTCTAGGCATCGTAACCGATCGTAAAGGATGTCAAGAACCAAAATCCGCCAACGTTGATTCTTTACTGCGGTTCAACATTTGGGAATAGAATATGATATCAGACAATTTTTGCATATTTGTAGTGGCCATACAAAAGCTTATTTTCTTCCTTTTCAAAGCTGTCCTCTTACAATCCCCAGCCCAGTTCTAATTGAAAAACCCTTAATACAATATTTGAGAAGTAATGAGTCAATCTACTTGGTTAACCTGGCTACTTAAGAAATGAAAGCAAACTCAACAAATCAGAATAACTCTGAAATCCTCACTTTTCTTGCCAGCAGCATTGGAAGAAAATTGAAAATGAATTCAAGAAGGATAGAACTTACCATTTCCATCAGCTGACTTCCGATGGCTGATTTTGTATTTCTTTTTTGGTGGGGGAGGCGGAGATGGTTCTATAAGTTGTATCTAGAAAAAACACAAACGAATATACTCAAAAGGATGTAAAGATATTGCAAAAAACTTCATCAAATAGGAGTCCAATTACAAAATATGATAGAAATATAAGCTGAAGCAGGTTTTCGGAGTCAAGCTTCCTAGAGGCCCACTGGAATTATTTTTTTTTCCTTAGAAATATACTTTGAAACATCCCAATTCTGCTATCAACAATGTAAATAATATAACCTTTTATCATCAAAATGTACATCACAAGCAACACACTATATAACAGAACACTTAAGCAACTTGACTTTTGCAAGAAAGCTAAATAATAATTCACTTACTGATGCTAGATACTATTGTGATGTCCCACAGGTCAGTAGACATGAAAGAGATGAGAAGTAAAGTATTAAAACTGCTGATCTACCAGATGTTAATTCAAAATACAAAAAATGTTATAGTTGATGCATTTAAAAATATTAATTGTAAACTGACACATATTCCATATGACAAAGGACAATTGCACCATGGTACTTACTAAGAGCAGTTCTTGAGCAATAAAAGATCTCAACATTACTGGTAACACCTCAATTGCATTTATGTCAAAAACTGATTGCCTAATCATATTAGAATTGGCATATTCACCGACTCAAAATTCATATTGACTACCAAGCAAATATTTAGAACATGAATACATACATCTTCATCAGGAATTTCTACAGCATCATCTTCATCATCCAATAGTAACTGCATCTGTTTCAAAGCTTCTTTACTAGCAGCCCGCCGAGCATGAGTCCTTGGTGCAGGCATTACCTCCACTTTGGGAGCATACTGGGCTGGTGCCTTTTAGGCATTTTCACCTGAAAAAATTATTTTTAAATAAAAACAACAAAATACATTTACAACATCCTTAGGTGCATGGCAGAAGAGCATCAATAATGGCATTTTCAAGCAAGGTATGTATAGAATTTATCCACTGCTTATACTACCAAGAATACTCAATATTAAGAGATTTGAATATTTTCAATGATTAATGATATTTTCTGAAATTTACATAAAGATCATGACATTTACAACTTTACACTTTAGAACTGATGTCTTTCTTCTTCATAATGTATATGATAGTCTTGTCTTTGATTTCCCAAAATTCTAGAATTGCCCATTAAATATCAATCAAAGTTTCCAATACAAAATTTCCAATCTGATATAGGTAAGGGTTAAATGACAACATTCTTTTATTTCTCCATCAATGTTTTAGATAACATTTGCTAATGATCTAAATATGTCATTATTTATGTAATGGGAGAAAAGCTCAACAAATGTGGTGGTGGATTTTTCAGTTTGGTAGTAAATAAATATTTTATTTATACTGAATATCAAGATGGCAGTTGTCTGAATAAGACTCAAGCTCATCTATAAAAAACATGTTCAAAGTTTACGTTCTTCCCCCCTAACAGTCATCAGATGGAACCAAAGTAGCAATTGAAAATGAGCAACATTTACTGCTAAGACAGATGTCTCCCATAATGAGTTACAAATAGTATGAGTGCATTCAGCTAACATGCAGTATGCAAGTATCCCAAGTGAACAGTTAACTGGAAACTAGTTTCTTGACGGATCAAGCAAGGCTTCAAGGTTAGTACTGTTAATATCATTTCATTGTATCCAAAACAAATCGAATTTATCAGACAAAGAATTTCTAACATGTACAAATCAGGAATGTTCAATATACTGAGTAATATCCTCGCTAATATCAACTATTGATCAAACAAAATTAAAAGTACAATAAGGTAAAATTTTATAAGCTAAAGCCCTTCTTAATACAACCGTGTAGAAACGCCTTAACAGATCTCAATTAGAAAACATGTTTAACTGAAGTGTAACATTTGATCAAAATATATTCCAATGAGTGAGAGAGCATTTTTGCCGCACCCTGTATCTGTATATAACTTATAATACATGGAGGAGCGCGATATTTTGAAAATAATAGGGGAAAAACGCGGGCAAAAACAATGGCGGTATTTGACAGATTACGCCGGTCGAGCGAGGTATAGATCCGACTTACTTTCGATTTCATGTAAAAGCACTACTTTACTTTCGGGAAAATGTAGACTGAGCGCTATTCGCTAATCTTACAGTACGGTCATAACATAAACAAATCCACTTTTACAACCATTAGCGTCCATTTTCACTTTGTTATGTCAAAAATCACGATAGGCGGAGTCAATTAAGGTTGGCGCGAAATTTGAATTTGCGAGCCTGATTAGCGCGTAGAAGTCAATTAAGTTCGTTCTATGAAGTGAAAACTGTAGGAAACGCAAATGTCAACTAAAATAAGGGAAACACCAAAAATCAATACAATAATATACACCACATTTAAAAAAAATTCCATAATAACACCTCTATAAAATGGCGTCTGTTACAGTGGAAGGGGTGAAGCCTAACCAATCAAGGATGAGTCTATTTCATACATGACATTTTGAGAATTTTAGGAAAATTATGTCCAATATTTTCGGAAACACTGAAAAATTTACCTTATCTTTTTTCTTCTTTAACCTAACTTCTTCAACTTTTAATTCCTTGTTGTTGTCTTTTCTTCGATATCTTTATTTTGAACGTGGACTTAAGGGCAATTTATCGATGGAACCGCCTCTGGTTGTAGTTCACCTACAATATACAGTGGGATGAACAAAAAACTGATTACATACAAGGCGTTATAATCTTACTTATCCTTTTAGCCGGGTCCGAATCTTGGCAGACTTTGCAAAGTCCCCTTTCTTGAAATGTTTGGAACATACTTTAGATCGTTTATTAACATCGGTTTCAGATAGATTGGCTGCTTTCCAACCACCGTCGTCTCAAACAGCCTCTTTCGGTAGAGGAAAAAAGGTAACTTCGGAGTCCGGGCCACTTTCACAATTTCGCACAATACCACTTTGTTCATTTTCATTTTTTAATAGTAAAACGGAAAGTTACATTAGAAGGTTATGTTATTAAAACAGTACAAGCGTCTTTTCTACCGACACCGTGTTTACAAATCCAGGCCTGATGGACTAGTGCACTAATAGCGCCGTTGCCAAGCTTCTCGAGCAATTTCTCCTATAAAAAAACCGGATTCATTATTTTCCGAACAACATATTTAAATATATTTAGCTATCCAAGGAGATATTCACTCATATAGGATTATTTTAATATTGAAGATTTTATTCTAGAAACACAATGCATCCTTCAGCAATAGAATTCACAACTCATTTTCAAGGTCTTCAAATGTTCCATATTGATACAATCATTTTGAACATAATTATAATCATTAAAATAAAACGTTACATATTTCACCGCAATATGTGCTAATAAAAGTTAAATTGTGAACGCATTATTCTACTGTATACTACGATTATTACCTCATAATGGCTGAATATCAAAAACGATTTTATAATGCTTTTCACAAGCCACCGCCATCTTGGCAGAATCAAGGTTCAAGTTAAACTCGAATATACCCAGATTTAAAGAAAGTCCTGAAAATTGGCATCTATGATTGCTGCTGACGGCTTTTGTACAAGATGGTAGATGACACGTGAAGTTACGCAGAGAGAATATGCGACTTATAGTGCAGATGTCTGGTATGACGGGTTGCCTGACGCTGTGCTCAAGCTAAAATCGTTTTTCATTATAATCAAGTGTGCTTTAATTAAAAATATTCGTAATTAGTCATGGAGAGCTTTTTCAATAGTTTTATCGAGCCAAATTTTTGAAAGTACTAAAAGAGATTATAATAATGAGAACGAACCAAATTCAAACGAAACAATTGAATGCTGCGTTGGTGAGTAAAATTAAGGGGACTTTAATAATATGAATATCTTCAGTGACATTTTTGTAAATATAAAGCATATTTTTATACAAAATACAAAACGCCTACATATTATAAAACAACAACAGAAACCGAATGTTTGTATTATTATTATTATTTGTTGTTTCGCGTAACATTTCAAACATTTGTAACTGTTAGTGGATCCTTGATCTTCTGGTATGCTGATCTGGAACTGGAGCAGCACTACAAGGTATGTAACCATTGTCGCAATCAACTGAAAAAAAATGGATTCAGTTTAGTTCCTGATCATTTTGAAAAAAATTAGAGTTGAAAAACCTGTGAGGGGATTATCTATCTCAATTTTTTGATGTTAGTATATTATTCGCTACCAACTTTGGTAATTCTACGCCCGATTATACACGCCGCCGGCCTTGGTGGTGTTACACGTATTTCTCCCCGTGCGACAGCAAAGAACATAATGTTTTCTAAGCTATGGACCTGTTTGACTGGCTAATCCAACGATTTGGATAAACAGTTTGTAATAATTACGAACCTCTACACTGAAATGGGCTGGTGCACCATCATGCATGTACCACATATGTTTCTTATTACTAACGGAACATCATCAAGCAGCAAAGGCTACTGTTGTTGAAGAAAATTGAGGTAAGCCTGTCGGTCAAGTCGTCGTCGTCGCCAAGAAGAAAGGGCCAATAAGTGGTTGCCATAATTCCTGCCCATACGTTAACCGAAAATTGGTGTTTGAAATTCGTCCGTGAATAGAATCATTGATTACCACTGACAAAAGGTCACACCGCCTTGGAAAATCAATGGGAAGTAATGCCTGTACTCTGAAAATATGGTAAGGATATAACAAAAAATCCACTAAATTCTCCAAACAATTTGTTGGCAAATATTTAAGTGTCTAGCGATCTTCCTCGTACGCGTTTCAGGATGTTCTTCGACTTCGTGCAGCACTGCTTCTCAATTTCAAGTGTTGTCACTTAGAGGTCTACCTTCAGATGTTCCTTTTCGGACAGAACCAGTTTCAACAAGACGACGATGAATATGAGAAAAGGTTCGACTATCTGGCAAAGCACGATCGGGATATCTCTGGTGATAAATCCGTCTGGCTTGCTCACCATTACAGTCGGCAAGGCCATATACGTAATGCATTTCCGCCATTTCTACATTTGAATAATTCACTATTATTCACAAGATTGTAAAAACTAATAATGAAA
>CAVLJG010000007.1:16577071-16597518 GCA_963669975.1 Acanthoscelides obtectus | reverse complement strand
GTCCCACTATACGGCCCCTATCAAACTCACTAAGTTGACGAAATCGTACAGGTCTCCGTACTCTAGGCATCGTAACCGATCGTAAAGGATGTCAAGAACCAAATCCGCCAACGTTGATTCTTACTGCGGCTGAAATATTCATTTTTAGAGCGTTAGTGAATTAAAAAAAAAGCAGTATAAAAACCGGAATGTCCAACTGATAAGGCTGAAAATTTTTTCACTTGTTATTACAGTAAGATAAATACATTCACCACTTTTATTAAAATAAAACCATTTAAACTGGGTGTTCGGATTTATATGTCACTTAGTATTTGTTCATATTGCCCAAACTGTTTTACGTTTCAGTCTCAAATTTTTGGCAATGTCGACTTGACGATGACTATCTTTGTAAAAAAGTGCTTATATTCAGGCTTGTATTGTGTTCATTGCAGATAAAGTAAAAACAAGGAAATTAGTTTCTCTAATAACGCATTTGTTTATGGAGCAATGAAGTAAGAATTCGTTTTCTAAGGTACTTAGTGGTAAAGTTTCATATTTGTCTATATACTTTTGTCCAATACTGTATTTCATTTCCATTAAGACCGTTGGACCAAAATCCACTAAATTTTTGTATTGTGGTTGCTTTAAAGAATTCGAGCGGTTATTTGGTGTAGGTTCTTCTCGTATTTGTTTCGTTGTATTCCATCGCCTGCTTCTATTAATTGTCTTTTTCGTTTAATTATACCCATAGTGAATGCATTTAAACAAAAATATGCCTTTTGTTATTAGCATCACTTACTTACCTTTTAGCGATATTTTATAATATTTTCAGAAAGGATGATTTTACTCTGATGAATAAAAAAGAATAGCGTAAAAATTAGTTTAAGTATAAAGATTTCTTTGGCCTAACTTTTAGCATTTAGATATCATTTAGCTACATTTTTCATAAAAAAATCACTAATGCATTTAATTTTTGAGAAAATTAACCATTTTCTAGAAAAGATGATTTTTGTTACTACATTTTTTTTAAAAAACTACAGCCAAGAGTAATTTTTATTTTTATAAGAATACTAATAGGAATTATGAAATTCAAAGGTCAAAAAAAAAACAAGAGAATAGGTTTTAACAGAATTTCTGCACATCTTGTAGGTGTCGTTTTGTATTTTTTCGGCCTTATAAGATGTCTTATGCTGGAATGGCACCAAATGAGACCAGAAAACTCAGAGCCAGAATGTGTGCATGTTGCGAGTCCGTGTGGCGTTCCCCCCTTTCCCATGTATCCCCTATAGCCCCACGATACGCAATGGGTGCTTAGGCCTTAGGCCTTCGTGGTAGTTGGAGTATAAAAAAAAGTCCTATTACTTTCCGGACAACCCTGTATATTTTTTTTATTAAAAATGTATCTAAGTTATTGAAATTTAAGAAAAAGAAAATAGGGTGTGCCAATCCTTTTTCGACCCACTGTATAAGAGGCTTGATTCGACCAAACCATGGAGTCCTATGGACGGAAAATTATATTTTGATAAAACAAAAAACAGTACTTGATAGTAAAATAATTAATAATCTTGGAAAATAATGTTAAAGGTGTTTTAAAAAAAATATTTACACTCATCCACACATGCATTATAATTCATCGTTCAACTTACCATATTCCCGGTTCTAATGTCAATTGTATCGTTTCAGGTACTTCAAACTATGCCCTGAAAATATATATAAACGTTAGGATTTCAAAGAATACCTTCGAAACTTTAAACGACATTGTGTATATTGGAACGCACTATCATACTAGTTTGTTAGCGTTTTTAGTGTTAGCTAATGTCAATTTTTATTAACAATACACAATTTTAATTACGATAAAACGTTACCTATACAGATACGTACAAGTATAGAATATACTGAGTCTAACAGTACGAATGGCCTAAATATTGAAACTATTATCAGTTCAATGCTAAAAAAAGTAAAATAGATGTATATGATCTTATTACTTCAATTATAGGTATAATTGTTTGAGTGAGACCTGGAATATCAGTAATATCGACAGTTATAAATAAATCGCTTCCAAATTTACTATAATGAAGCTAAGTACGTATAATAAATGCAATGGGGTTTGTATGTATGTAAGAGATGACATTTCCATAAAAATGATGTAGTGACGGCATTGAATTGTAGCTTTATTTTCACAATAAACAGTTTCAGTATTACTGCTATCTACAGGCCTAATCCCACGAATGTACAGGATTTTCTAAACAATTTGAGAAGTACTGCAAACTGTGACATTTCGTTGTTGGTGGGTGATATAATATAGACTTATTGAGAGAACATGAATACAGCAATTTAAGATACGTGAATACGGGTACATATCTCAGATTAATACACCTGCTAGGGTAGATTCTAACTCATCTACGATTATCGACCACATATTTTGAAGACAAACAGATTTAAGGTCTCTGAAACAGCAATTGAGTGTAAACCAATACTTTTGGAAATTGTATGACCGATCATTATCCTGTTTTGTTCAATGTTGGGTATTTGAAAGGAAGTAATTGTATCATTAATAAAAACAGCTATGAATTTAAGAAAATTGATGAGAAAAGGTTGACAGATTATTTACAAGTGGTGACTTGGGACAGTGTTTTTTTCAGAGAGTGATGTCCAAAAGCAACTGATAACTTCTATAATGAATTATATAAGGTATAGATCATTCAACGTATTATTTAAAAGTAAATAGTAAGACTAGAAAACGCAAGCCGTGGATGACTGACGGTATTCTTACTTCGATCAAGAAGAGCGATGAGTTTGAAACAGAGTTAGACGAAAGATAATGATAATTTGATATACAGGGTGTTTCAGTTTATTGTTGCATAACTTTAAGATTGGATAGAAGTTTTAAAATTAATGCATAAGTCTATATAAACATGGGTCGAAAAATGCGTGGCTTCCGAAATACAGGGTGTTTAAATTTAAATTCTAAAATAGTTTTTTTACAATATTTCGAACAATATTTGATGTATAACAGTGAAAATTGGTATACAGGGTTTTTTGGTTACTGTAGCCGCTAGAGGGCGATCTGTACTGTACCTGTAGTGTATTAAAATGACAGAAAATTTTTTCTTAGTGCAATTTTTTGCTTTTTGAATAAAAAACTGATTCTTCGCACTTTTCAACATAAAAAAGCTCTCTTGTGAATTTTCGTTATAGTTAGCCGTTTTTGAGATATTTCGATTTTTAAGGTTCGATGCATTTTTAATTATTTGTGATAAAATAACGTTAAAAAGTCAGTATCTCGATAATTTTTAGAAGTAGGCTGTGCCTGCAAGTATTTTTGAAATTGAAAGCAGAATAAGGTCAAACGTCAATTAGTTGACACTTAGTTTTGTTGTCTGTTGAAACCTG
The DNA here is from genome assembly GCA_963669975.1 of Acanthoscelides obtectus. NCBI lineage: Eukaryota > Metazoa > Arthropoda > Insecta > Coleoptera > Chrysomelidae > Acanthoscelides > Acanthoscelides obtectus. The sequence continues at coordinate 16,594,146 of CAVLJG010000007.1, read as the reverse complement.
AAACGTTTTTTGCAATTGTGAATGCACGAAATTTAGTTTCTTTTACCTGTTTTTTTGTAAGTTTTATAAAAATACCATTTTATTCTCCAATCAAGAGTTAGCGGATATTCATTTTGTGTATGGTTTTGTAAATGAAAACGCAGCAGAAGCAGCCAGAGAATACGCGAAGATTTCCAAACAGATGACATCCAACTCGCTCAGTATTTGTAAGAGTGCATCGCTAAATAATTGAAAATGGTTTTGGAAATCTCCAAAGGGTTCAAAACATAAATGTTCGTCAGCGCAGATTTACCCGTATGATTCTGCGTGAGTTTGATAGAGATCCGACCACAAGTGTTAGGAGAGTTTCTGGTGCCTTGGGAATGGCAGCAAGCCATGTTCACCATGTTCTTAGAAATGTCCATAGTCGTCCTTACCATTTGCAACCTGTGCAAGGACTACAGCCAGAGGACGGAGAACGAAGAATCACATTTTGTCAGTGGATTCTTGATAGAACTGATAATAATAGGGAGTTTTTAAGTAACGTTTTATGGACCGATGAGTCATGCTTCACTAGACGTGGAGTGGTAAATTTTCATAATCAACATATTTGTTCGCATGAAAATCCGCATGTAGTTCGGGAAAGAAATTTTCAGTATGAATTTAGTGTGAACGTGTGCATTGGTATCTACCGTAATCGACTATTTGGACCCTACCTTTTGCCTGCAAGGTGAAATGCTGCGACCTTCTTGGAATTTTTAAAGGCTGAACATGCAAATATGTGGGATGATGTTATGTTAGATTTAAGAAGATTGGCCTGGTTCCAGCTTGATGGTTGTCCAGCTCATTATTCGAGAATAGTTAGAAACTGGCTGGACGAAAATTATCCAGAAAGATGGATCGGCCGTGGAGGACCAGTCGCCTGGCCTCCACGATCCCCTGACCTAAATCCATTAGATTTCTTTGTATGGGGATTTCTAAAGAAAAGTGTACCAGACTCCCGTAACCACAAGAGATATGCTAATAGACAGAATCAGGAATGCATGTGATGAAATAAGGCCTTATTTGAATAATTCTATACCACGTTCGATCATTCGTAGATGTGAATTGTGTATTGAACAATTGGGTTTACATTTCGAGCAACTACTTTAGATTTTGTATATTTGTCCTAACTATCCAATAGCATTTTAGTAGTAAATAATTAATTTAATTTGTTAAAATAATATTGGAATATTAAACAAATTAATATTCTGTTTTTTGTGTTTATTTGGAGTTAGGAATTATTGCTGTGTTTGAAAACACAATCTAAACGATCATCTTAATTACTTGTAATGCCCAAATCGAAAATGTAAAAAAAATATTATTTTCCCATAAATAATTAAAAATGCATGGAACCTTAAAAATCGAAATATCTCAAAAACGGCTAACTATAACGAAAACTCACAGGAGAGCTTTTTTATGCAGAAAAGTGCGAAGAATCAGTTTTTTATCCAAAAAGCAAAAAATTGCACTAAGAATAAATTTTCGGTCATTTTAATACACTACAGGTACAGTAGAGAGCGCCCTCTAGCGGCTACAGTAAAACTATGCCCATGGTTCGTTTTGCCGTACCAAAAAACCCTTGTATACCAATTTTCACTGTTATACATCAAATATTGTTCGAAATATTTAAAAAAAGTATTTTAGAAAGTAAATTTAAACGTATTTCGAAAGCCACGCAGTTTTCGACCCATGTTTATATAGACTTTATGCATTAACTTTAAAAGTTCTATCGAATCTTAAAGTTATGCAACAATAAAGTGAAACACCCTGTATACATACATCATACACCAAATGAGTACTTACAAAATAATGAACGAAAAAAATGCACTAATGACACACAACCTGACTATCAACCGTATCATAGGCACTGTACCGAAGCACAAACTAGGAAATATGCACGTACAGTACTTATTACAAAACGACAAGTTCATTAAACCTGCTGATTTCTATATAAATAACTGACCGGAAAAGGTTTCTAAAAAGAATGTATTTTTGCGGCAATACTGTTTCAATAAAACGCTAGTTCAGCTCAAAAGTTGATATTTGTTTATTTCCACCGACAAATCGTTGTGTCCGAGATACTACAGCTATTAACTTACAATGTACAGGGTGAGCCATAATAAAATTCACTTTTGAAAACATTGTAAATGAGGCTGAAAAGGAGATGTTTGCTTTCTGTCTCCTGCAGTGTTGCCGAACCTACCGATTTTTCGGCATATCTACCGAAATGAGATATTGAACCGTATTCATAAAAGAGAAGCATATCCCCGGAAGCATAAGGTAAAAGTATAAGGTCTTGCTTCGGAGAAAAAGGTAGAAGTATAAGCATATCCTTGTTTTCATATTCATAATGATTACCTTATACTCGCGAGGATATCCTCCAAGAAGAAGTAAAAGGTTGACTGGTATTTGTATCTTGAGCGACATGTCCTGAGTTGTTCCAGCTTGTAGTTGACGTGGGAGTTCGTTCACTCAGCATCACTGACAGTTGTACTCCAGAGCTTACACAGACCGTTCCGTATTTTTACTGGATACAGTTTTTTATCAAATTAATAAGCATGTCATCCTCAAATGATGAGGAAACTATAGAAAATAATGGCAACGACCTGCAGTTCATCGCAGATAAAATTGACATTGCTCCCATTATTTTGCAAAAGTGACAAGTTCCAAAAATAAAAATGAGAAAGGACGATGCCTTGAAGAAGATGTTGAAAACATACGAATCAACATTCGGTAAATCATTAGATACTGAAGGCTTATTAAAAAAAATCAAGATTGAAGAAAAGACAGATCTATGAAAGCTATGGAGGAAGGTGACTGTAATCCTTCAGTTGGGAAAATTAGAGGTGCCATTCAGGTTGGTAGTGTTCAAGAAGAAGGAAGTGAACTATATACCGAGCGCAGTGAGCAAACAGTTAGTATACTAAGGTACATATAAATCCGAACACCCAGTTTAAATGGTTTTATTTTAATAAAAGTTGGTAAATGTATTTATCTTACTGTAAATAACAAGTGAAAAAATTTTCAGCCTTATCAGTTGGACATTCCGGTTTTTATACTGCTTTTTTTAATTCACTAACGCTCTAAAAATGAATATTTCAGCCGCAACGTTGGCGGATTTTGGTTCTTGACATCCTTTACGATCGGTTACGATGCCTAGAGTACGGAGACCTGTACGATTTAGTCAACTTGGTGAGTTTGATAGGGGCCGTATAGTGGGACTTCGGGAAGCTGGACTTTCTTTTCGGGCAATTGCAGTTAGAGTGCAAAGAAGTGTAGATACTGTGGTTAGGTGTTGTCAGGCATGGCTTCGAGAATGCCGTACGCAAAGAGCAAGGGGCACTGGACGCCGCCGTAGAACAACAGACCGTGAAGATCGCCGCCTAAGATTATTGGCCTTAAGGGACCGTTTCTCCACTATCAGGTCCATTGCAAATGAATGGTTTGCAGAACACGGAAGACCTATTGGCATGCGAAGTGTTTACCGACGAATGAGAAGTTTTGGCTTATTTTCATACCGGCCACACTGGGTCCTCCCTTTAACTCGAGAACACCGACGTAATCGCCTTGAGTGGTGCAGACAGCGGTCACTCTGGGATCAGGAATGGAACAGTATTGTCTTTAGTGACGAGTCTCGATTTTGTTTAGGCATGCACGATGGTCGTGCCAGGGTTAGAAGGCGACGTGGTGAAAGGAGGAATCCACAGTTTTATTGTTGAAAGACATGTTCATCACACTGTTGGAGTTATGGTTTGGGGTGCTATAGCTTATGGTTCCAGGTCACCTTTAATCTTCATCAGAGGTAACATGAACGCGCAGCGTTATATCCACGAAGTTCTAGAACCCCATCTTTTACCCTATCTTGACACCCTGGCAGATCCAACTTTCCAATAAGATAATGCCCGACCACATGTTGCAAGAGTCACAATAGACTTCTTTCAACATAATGATGTCACATTGTTACCATGGCCACCAAGATCTCCCGACTTATCCCCAATTGAGCACATGTGGGATATGATGGGTAGGAGATTGCTCAATTTGCAACGTCCTCCTCAGACTCTAGAAGCACTTCGAGGGGAGTTGGTGGTTGCCTGGAATGAGATACCACAGGAGGACATTGACCACCTGATCAGAAGCATGCCTAGGCGCGTTGGAGAATGCGTAGCACATCAGGGTGCATCCACACATTATTAAAGGTCAAAGGGCTTTAAAGCAGTGCAATCATTTTGAAATTTTTATCATTTACTTATTATGCTTCATTAAGTACTTATACAAAATTTTATTAAAATAAAACCATTTAAACTGGGTGTTCGGATTTATATGTCACTTAGTATACATGAAAGTACTTCTCCTCCAGTTTCCTCATTCTCAACTAAAAATCTGTCCGCAAGCCGTTGTAAATTTGCTTCGTCGAACCGATATAATTTTTTGAAGTCCAAGTGAAGGTAAACGAGGTTTCTACGTTTTAACATCTCTAACATCCACAATTGCCGCCATCATCGTTTGACCACCTTTCGTTACGAATATGAGTCTGCTACTGACCACACAGAATTTTTTAAGGATTTGCTTCCTATGCCAAGTTAAGGTAAATATTATGAATATCCTTTTACTTATGTCACTGCTCTGAAGGATATGCTCATACTCAAAAAGCATTTACTTCAAATTGCTATAAATACCATCTGGAGGATTTCCTTCAAAATTTGCAATTACAAGGGTATCCTTTGTTTTATGAATACGGCTCATTAAGCGAGATAATGAAAACGTCTTCATATTCCACGATTTTTTTTAAACAACTTCAGATTTTTCACCGAAAAAGAGCGCTGAAAAAATGAATTATGCATAGGTCTATGTAATTTTATGACCTATTCCAATCATACATGTGCGTACACGTACACGGTACCCATGGGTCTTTACGCCTTAGGCTTTCGTGGTAGTTGAAGCATAAAAAAACTTATGGTCGTAGATTCTGACTTTGAATGAAAAAAGATCGTTGTCATCGACCACTGACATCTCGGTAACCAGTGATCGCACAACGAATGTAAAGGTATTTCCGAAAACAGAAGTGGCCTGCATGGAGGCTCTGGATAGTCCGGCAGCAAGGCAGCGTTAGTGTGCGTACCAAGGCACGCTGAGATAAAGAATAGTGATATGGCGGACGCTCTTGCAAGAGCAGGATCAGCGGGCAAGCTTATTGGTCCTGAGCCACACAGAAAACACTCTCAGAAGTGGAGAAGCATCTCTAGACGTCTCCGTCATTCACTGGAGCTCTTCGTATGGCCCAGTGTTAAGGATGTTGAAGAGTGGTGACAATGAGTGGCCACCATGAAGTCCTCACTTGCCCCCTCCCAACTATTCTAACTGGTAAAAACGCCCGATCATCTTTTTTATAATGACTGTAGACGTTACGTGAACGCCCGAAAGACTCAGTTTACCCAACATAGTAAATTATCAGCATTCCAAACAAAGTTATTCATAGTATACGTACTTTCACGCTGTCTGAATTATTAATGTTATTACTACCTTATATTAAATCAAAATAACAATCCTTTTGCAAGGAAAACGGTAAATAAAAGTCAAAGAAATGAAAATATTAGTCACGATTCCATTACGAACGTTGAACAAATCATGTGTTGCTGCTCATTTGAGGAGGATTTTGCAATAGGCTACATGCAACAGTTTTGTTCTTGTATTCATATACAGTAATGGACAAAAGTATATAGACAAAATAATATTGTGCTGTATTTCTTGTTTAATTTGTTTTATTAATACACCAGCCTGTATACATAATTCGTTATAGCATAATACTCACTTATACATAAATAAATTCATTGGACTCCCTTCAATAAAAAATTAATTGAAAAAAACTGGAACTAGGAAAATATATAGACAAAGGAAAACAATTACACTGATCAACAGTCAAAAAATATCCTAAATAAAATCAACAAAATATTACTATTTTTAATGTGCTAAAACCGGAATGAAACTTATTTTTTCAATATTAGTTTTAGTTTTAGAGATACGGTAATTATATCTGCTCCTGCTGTGACAGTGTTAATATACTGTAATTCACAAGAATGCATGTGCTACATTTTTATATTCGGCAAGGAAAGATGATGTAATCGGCATGATTGTGTTATACATACGTGTACATTATATTGTTTTATATTAGCCATTTTTTCCTCAGTTGGCTGACAGCGTTCATGCAAGATGTCTCGAAAGTGTGTAAACAATCCAGATCAGTTTTGTTACGTGTGTGGTGATGTGACTTTTGCGTCTCAGAGACGGTCTATTACTCTACTAATAACAAAGGCATATCAGCTTTATTTCGGTTGTAAACTAGGTGATCAAGACAAACAGTGGGCACCCCACATCTGCTGTAATACATGTGCTTCAAATCTGAGGAGCTGGTTAAATGGCAAAAAACGGTCTATGCGCTTTGCTGTCCCAATGGTTTGGAGAGAGCCTACAAATCATATTAATGATTGTTACTTTTGCATGGTACCTTCTGTTGGACAAGCCACAGGTATGTCCAAGAAAAAAAAATCGGTTATTAACTACCCAAACATACCATCTGCGATGAGACCTGTGCCTCACAGTGACGAAAATCCTATTCCAAAACCCCCAGAATCCTACACTTGCGAATCAGAAAACGAATCAGATCATGGCGATAGAGTGATTCGTCAGGAAGAAGATATGCCATCAACGTCAAGAGATCCTGATTTTATACCGAGCACGTCATGCCACCAACCGCACAAAATAACACAGTTAGAATTAAATGATCTTGTAAGAGATTTAGAACTCCCAAAATGTAAGGCAGAGTTACTTGGATCAAGACTGCAGCAGTGGAACTTGTTAGAAGACGATGTTTCGGTATGAGTTTTTCGTAAACGCCACAAAGACTTAGAACCATTTTTCAATATGGAGAATAACTTGGTTTTCTGCAGTAACATTAACGGCTTACTGGCGGCTTTAAATATAAACTATAACCCAGAAGAATGGAGATTGTTTATAGACAGTTCAACATTGAGTTTAAAGGCAGTGTTATTGCATATTGGAAATATTTTACCATCTCTTCCTGTAGGGTATGCAGTTCACATGAAAGAATCATATGACAATATGAAGTACCTATTGACATGCATAAAATACGATGAGCACCAATGGCATATTTGTGGCGATCTGAAAGTTGTTGCACTTTTACTTGGGCTGCAGCTAGGCTACACAAAGTTTTGCTGTTTTTTGTGTGAATGGGACAGTCGGGCAAAGGCACTTCATTACACAAGACAAAACTGGCCTGTTCGTCAATTCCTAGAGTCAGGTCAAAAAAATGTACAGCATATGCCATTAGTAGATTCGAAAAAATTTTTATTACCACCACTGCATATCAAGTTGGGCCTAATGAAAAACTTTGTCAAGACATTAGATAGAGATGGGTCAGCTTTTCAATACCTGCGTCAGAAATTTCCAAGACTAAGTGAGGCAAAGGTTAAAGAAGGTATTTTTGTTGGGCCACAGATTCGAAATATTTTGAAAGATACACAGTTTGAAAACACTTTAACAGGTATTGAAAAAACTGCTTGGAATGATTTCCGTCTGGTGGTCACTAATTTCTTGGGAAATAGAAAAGCTCAGAACTATAAAACCCTTGTCAAAAATATGCTGACATCGTATCAAAAGATGGGCTGTAATATGTCTCTTTAGATACATTTCCTACACTCACACCTGGACTTTTTTCCTGACAATTGCGGAGCCGTAAGTGATGAAGCACGGCGAACGTTTTCATCAGGATATTTCAACAATGGAAAAAAGGTACCGGGGAAAGTGGAATCCTTTCATGCTTGCAGACTACTGTTGGACTCTTGGTAGAGATGCTCGAGAAATGATCCATAAAAGAACAGCAAAACGACAGCGCTTATAGTGATTCTTATAAGTATATGAATCTTGTTACTTTTTTTAATATATCCTTAAAAATAAAAAGTTTTTTTTCTAAACCGCAACTAATTTTTTTATTTCATTGTCATTTTTGGATTCAGCGCCCCAAAATTAACAAAGAAGTGCACTTTTCCCACAAGATACAATTAAAAAAATTAAATTTATTGTCCACTGTATAGAAAAAAGAAGCAAAGTTCATTGAATTATAGAAAACCAACCATGTTTGTGTTAATTTTTTGTAGCATAATCATTATTGTCAATCACCGCCTGGCATCGTCTCGGCATAGATTGTAGAAGTTTCTTGATATAAGATTCATCAATCTGTCTCCACTTATGCTCTAAAGCGGCAAAAAGTCCATCCTTGTTTGATTAATTTTTATCTCGTATTTGCTTATCTAACTATTCCCATAGATTTTCAATGGGGTATCGGAAGACTGTGAAGGCCATTTGAGAACTGGTATTTTTTCATCCAGAAAGAATTTTGTTGCGAGATTTGAAGTGTCATTATCTTGCTGGAAGATTGATCTTAAGGGCATATTGTCTTCCATATAGGGTAACATGACATGCTTTAATATGTCTGTGTATACAAAGTTATCCATAATGCCATCTATTCTATGTGAAGGTCCCATCCCAAACCCCGAAAAGCACCCCCAAACCATAACAGACCCGCCTCCATGTCTGACAGTGGGCAAAGTGTACTTGGGGTTCAATCTTTGTCCACTAGGACGTTTAACGTAATGAACACCATCTGGTCAAAACATACTGAACTTGGATTCGGCACTGAAACATACCCTCTTCCAGTCACAGATGCTCCAGTCAAGATGCAACCGTGCAAATTGTAATCGGTTTTTCCAAGGGCGACGTGCAAATAACTTCAAATCATTTAATCTTCTACTTATAGTTTTCGTAGAAACACTGACAATAATTCCTTTTGTCTCGATTTCGGCTTTTATTTGTCTTGGGGTTTTAAACAGATCTTTGGACGAAATTACTTTTATTAATCTAACTGATCTAGCAGTTAGTTTTCTAGGCCGACCACTTCTCTTAGAGGCTTCCAAGACACCTTTTTGTTTATATTTGTTCAATATTGCCCAAACTCCTTTACGCTTCAGCTTAAAATTTTTGGCAATGTCGACTTGACGTTGACCATCTTTGTATCTTAGTTTTCACATCGAAAGAAATTTCTGGACCACGCGGCATGGTCTTAAAATTACTCAACCTATTCCACAATACTTGATGAACACAAACTAATCCTCTTCTGACACGAAACTGTACTAAACTAATGTTGAAAAGAATTTGTCTACATATTTTGTCCCTCATAAAAAAGTGCTTATATTGAGACTTGTGTTCATTGCAGATAATGTAAAAACAAGGAATTTAGTTTTTCTACTAATAACGCATTTGTTTATGGAGCAATGAAGTATGAATTCGTTTTTTAAAGGTATTTAGGTAAATATTCATATTTGTCTATATACTTTTGTCCATTACTGTATATGAAAAAAAAACAAAACAATGTATCTGAAAAAATGGTGTTTTAAGTTTCAAGCTAACAGTTGTCATTTTCCCGTGAAAACGGTCATACTGTTGCGATAACGTCATTCCTCTTATTTGTCAGTAATCGCCAAATTAATGACTGTCATCGAACAGGTTATTTCTTTTTAATGGTCTTGCTGGTGTCACTGATGCGGAGTAGTTGATCAAAATTTGTTCTATTTTGAGTAAAGTTTAACTTCTGTTTATTTATTGTTAAATGAAATAAGCACGATCTATCAGCATTACATCCACCTATATAAATAAGATTTTTGCTGTTCTCTATTGTAATTTTTTCGAAGATTATTTCGATGGACTTACAAAGTGTGACAGTGGTAATCATTGTTGTTTTGTTTGCATAACCCAGATTTCGGCTACTTCAGACTGATATGATAATAATTATGATTAGATTGTCATAAACACCTGCGGATATAAGTGTGTATAACCACATACATTTTCCGAGAATCAAATGTCAACTTTGGTGTTGGATTGTTCAGTTTTTGCATAATGATGAGTGCTAGCACGAGTATGAGGGCATAGATCTGATGAATCCATAACATTTTACCCCAAATGGCGGAATTTTTAATGATAAGAAATACTTTCGATGCACGTTACTGTTCTCTTGTCGCTCATTAAATATTTCTGCTGTTCTATTAGGGCAATGATTATTTCCGAAAAATATTTCGATAATTTCAACTCTTTCTGCTGTGGGATATACCATGGTTAATTTATGTAATAAAGCGTTACAAGTTATTTTAGCAACAAAGTTTGGTCAAATTAATCGAAAGCTATGTACTAAATTCCTATTTAAAATAAGTACGAGATATTTCCTTATTTATCTTTCTTCAAGAAATAACTTTTTTGCCACAAAAAAACGCCCCAATAGCTATTTTCAACAACAAAATGATAAACAAACCATGGGCGTAGTGACGAAAAGCATTTACTTATTAAGTAAATTCTTTTAGTCAAATTTCTTCTGAAAGTAGTACAAACTAATCTGATGTACCTATTAAAGGCTACTTTAAGCTTTAAATCAATAAATCTTCAAAACTACTGAACTGAAAACTCATGTATTTTACATCATTATAAAGGGAATTGAAATACCTTTAAAATAAGGTATCACTCGACCCCCCTTTCAATTTAAGATTTTAGGGTTGGTGTCACCCCCGCCCAGGGGGCTGCACGTGTTAACGTGATTTTTTGCCAGACTTGTGTCCCCCTCGAAAACAAAATCGACGGGTCTGAGCGTTTTTCAAAAAAAAAAACTGAGCTGCCAGTAAATGTGTCTGTTTCGTTTTCGATGCGCCACCCTGTATATAATACAGTACTCAAAATTGAGTTGCCTTAATTCGTTAGGAGAAATTGAAATTCTTTGGGATGAAGGCGATTTTTTTGCAAAAGGACACTTTTAACTTAAACTCAAGCTTTCGACGATCTATGCCATCATCATCGGGAGTAAGATTGATGCTGAAACTGTTCTTAGAAAGAAGTGAATGATACCACACAGTCAACGAGTAAAAACTGGATTGCTGAGGTTAGATTAGGAAGAAAAAATGTTTTTAATCTGTAAAATTAATCATTAATAAAACCATAGCTATGTTTTTTTTTCAAGAAACCACTGACGGATTTAGACGAAATTTTGAGATTTATTAAACTATTCAAAAACTTTCGAACGAACATTTTCACATGAAAAAAATATTTGCTCATTTTTTTCTTTGTCCCGTTTACTTTGCGACATACCTTGTATATCTAGTTTAGAAGTATTTGGAACTTCTGTCTTTGTATTTAAAGGTAGTATTAAGAACACTACAGTGTAATTATTTAAATCAATCAATCAATTGTATTTGATGTTAATTAAATAAAAATAAAATCAAACATACAACAAATATCCCGATAGATAAATCACCTAATAGAGTTTTTATATATTAATCCTTTTATTATCTGAAACTCTCGACGCTTCGGGTTTTAGAGAATGCATAGTTTTTCTTGGGTTGTGATTGCCCTTGGGGGGGATTAAGCTTCCACGTTACACCAAATGTAGACTGTTCGATTTATTGGAATACAAGTTTTATCGGAAAATTGAATTATTGAACAGTAAATTTTAAATAGACTTTTCAGTTAGTTTAATCAATCACATGTCCTCGTGTTATTGTAAATATGCAACTTCAAAGTGGAATAAAACGAAGAAATCTTTTAAAAAGCGATAAATACTATACAGGGTGATTCACAAGACTTGAAAAAAATTAAACATCATACAGATGACCGCATTTTTTCCTCGAGGCCTTCATTAAAAAGATGGTGTTGAAGTTTAAAAATAAAAAAAACATTTTTTTAATATCTTCAAAACCGTCAACTGGAATGAACTAGAATTTGGAATGTGATTTACCTGCGTATTGTCCACATTGAAAAGTCATTACTTAAATTAACATGCTCCAGTGGCGGAGATACGGGGGATTAGTGGTATTATTTTTCAAATAAAAATAGTACGTCACTGCTTTTTTCGAAACGCGCAATTTTTCGAAGTTTACCTTTAATTGACTACAAGTAATTACTCATGTTTTTTCCTAGAGTGCACTGATCGACGCGTTGTTTGATTGTTTCGGATCGTCTCTCACACTCTCCTTCACAACAGCAATATTTTCCGGTGTGCGAACGCTCCTTGGCCGGCCAGAGCCTGGCAGATTTTCCACAGAACCTGTTGCCTCGAATTTACGCACCAGACGACCGATGGTTGTTTCGTTTGGGCGGTTGGTCGCGACCGAAATGTTCACGAAGCGCGCGAAATGTGTTTTTTATTTTTGCACCATTTTTGTAGTACCCTTGAATAACTTTAATGCGGTCTTCAATCGAATACGACTCCGTAGCGATCAATGGTAAACATTCAACTAACAAAATGACATGTCGGTGACAGAAAACAAAGATGGCGTCTATGTCAAATTGACGTTTACTTTCCTGCGTCCCTATTGGACAACCCTATATTCTTGGGTTGTGATTGCCTTGGGGGGGATATAAGCTTCCACGTTACACCAAATGTAGACTGTTCGATTTATTGGAATACAAGTATTGACCTGAGCGTGTAGGGTGGAGGGGCTTGCTGTTAAAGTGAAACATCCCAAAATAATGAGAGAAATCAGTCAGTATTTCAGAAAAAATGGATAGCTGTACAAATTCTAAGAAAAATGAAATGATGAGTCCGTGTGAATAATTTATGGGTCATTCTGTACTTTATCCCATCCTGTGTACACTACCAGTCACTACCGAACTGCGAGGTTGCCACTTGTTAGAATTTTCGCTAGTAAGGGGAGAATTAAAGCAATTATTGTTGCACCCGAATGTACTTATTTTATGACGTTTATATGTAGAACATTTTCTGCTTAAATTATGATTTTTAACATAAATACACAATTGTTGCAGAATAGTAAATGTGAATAAACAACTAGGTATACAAAATGGGCACTTACCATCCGCTATCAGCCTTTGTACAATATTAACCATATCTTTTGCTTCTTTCGTATAAAATTCGTTTCCGTTTCAGCCTTCATTTGTAAATCTAACAATGAATTAAGGAAACCAGTAGAAAAACAACTCACCTGAATACACCTGCTCTGAAGATTTCACCCGCCATTTATAGGTTATGTCAAAAGGACAATGATGCCTTACAAAAATGTCTTGCCGAGTACTGCACTACTATGCTCGTAAACAGTAACTTTTTTCAATTTTTTTTTTGAGATGAAAATTTGTAGTATATATTATGTGAAAATAACTGCAATGAATCTACGTATTGTTTATTTTCTGAAGTGTCAGCAACATCACAATTTACAAATTATTTGAAAATATGCTGATAGTATCACAAACAAGCAAAAAGTAGAACAGCAAATTTAAACGTATAGACAAAACACTACATCATATCAAATATAAAGAGGGCATTGGACGAAAACAAACAAACTGCATTATGACTGAAGCAACAGGTGTTATTTTGAACGCGTTCGTTAACCGAAGATGAATTAAAATGATACGACTGATACTTGAGGAGTGAATGTAGAAATGATTAATTTCCGGTTATCCGTCATCCTAAAATTTTTTCGTAGACGTAATTTTAAAAATTTAGTAAAAAAGTGGAGAACGTTGAAATGGTGCCACTAGCACAGACTGTTGTCTGAAGTGGAACTGCCTTATCAGAGGATAAAGGAAAGTGTAATGGCCACTGTCGAATTCGAAGTTATTTCTTCAGTTTTCGCCAAGAGATGTCGCATGTATGTTAAAATAGGCGCTCATTTCCGCTGCTTGTGAGAAATGGGTAAAATGAATTAATTACCCAGTTACGTAATACCTAATAAATATATATTTTTCATCGATAAGTTTTATCAGAAAATAGAATTATTGATAGTAAATTTTAAATAGTTTTCAGTTAATTTAAGCAATCCCATGTCCTCATGTTATTTTAAATATGCAACTTCAAAGTGAAATAAAACGAGAAAATCTTTAATAAAAAACGATAAATACTATACACGATGGATTCACACGACTTGACAAAAAATTAACCTTCATACACAGGACCCCATTTTAACATGTAACATTTTTCCTCGAGGGTGTGAAGTTTGAAATTTAAAAAAAAAAAAATTTTAATATCCGCAAACCGTCAACTGGAATGAACCAGAATTTAGAATGTGGATTTACCTGCGTATTGTCCAGAGTCAAAAGTCATTACTTAAAATTAACGTGCACTAGTGGCGGAGATACAGGGTATTAGTGGTATTATTCTTCCAAATAAAAATAGTACGTCACTTTTTGAAACGCGAAGTTTTCAGTTAGTTTAATGAATCACATGTCCTCGTGTTATTTAAATATGCAACTTTCAAAGTGGATATAAAACGAAGAAATCTCCTAAAAAAGCGATAAATGCTATACAGGGTGATTCACAAGTCGTGGCCAAAAATTGAACTTCATTACACAGGACCACATTTTAACATGTAACATTTTTTTCTCGAGGTCTTCATTAAAAGATACGGGGTGTTGAAGTTTAAAAATAAAAAAAAAACATTTTTTAATATCTTCAAAACCGTCAACAGGAATGAAATAGAATTTGGAATGTGGATTTACCTGCGTATTGTCCACATTGAAAAGTCATTACTTAAAATTAACATGCTCCAGTGGCGGAGATACGGAGGATTAGTGGTATTATTTTTCAAATAAAATAGTACGTCACTGTATTTTCGATACGCGCAATTTTTCGAATTTACCTTTAATTGACTACAAGTAATTACTCATGTTTTTCCTAGAGTGCACTGTTTTCGTAAAAAATAAAAATAAAACAAATTCATAAAGAGCCGAGATACAATTAGTTTCAAAATACAATAGGAGGCCTTGATTCCGACTTGACGTGTCGTGGGAGATAGTTTGTCAAAGTTAATGCGGTTGTTATCGTCACTTTTTATGCCGCACTTGTATCCGACAGAATACTGGTCTTTTTGAACATTTTTTGAAATAAAGCTTTATCTAATTTGTCTTTTTTTATTTGTACGAAAATAATGCGCTCTATGAAAAAACACAAGAGTAATTATTTGTATCAAATTGAAGGAAAAATTCGAAAAATCGCGTATTTCGAAAAAAAAAAACAGTGGCGTACCATTTTTATTTCGAAAAATAATGCGACTGAGCCTCTGTATCTCCGCCACTGGTGTACGTTAATTCTAATTAGAGACTTTTGAATGTAGACAATACATGGATAAAATCAGTTGACGGTTTTGATGATATTAAAAAATTGTTTTTTATTTTTAAACTTCAACACCCCATATCTTTTAAAGAAATCTCTCAAGGAAAAATGTTACATAGAGGACCCCACTCAAAATGCGGTCTTGTGTATGATGTTTCATTTTTGGTCACGACTTGTGAATCACCCTGTAAATAAAAATAGTACGTCACTGTTTTTTTTTTCGAAACACGCTATTTTCCGAATTTTACCTTCAATTTGCTTCAAATAATTACTCTTGTGTTTTCTCCTAGAGTGTACTATTTTCGTAAAAATAAAATCAAAACAAATTAGATCATTCATGAAGAGCAGAGATACAATTAGTTTCAAAATAAAACAGGAGGTTTTGATACCCACTTGACGTTTCTTTGAATGGTGCTTTTTAAGATTTATTGAAATAAAGCTTTGATTATCTAATTTGTTTTTTTTTTTATTTTTACGAAAACAATGTACTGTGGGAAAAACACAAGAGTAATTATTTGTGAATAAAATCCGAAAATTGCATGTTTCGAAAAAAAAAAACAGTGGTGTACTATTATTATTTGGAAAAATTTTGAATGTGGACAGTATTTCGATAAAATAATTTGACGGTTTTGAAAATAAAAATTGTTTTTTATTTTTAAACTTCAACTCGCCGTATCTTTTTAATGAAGCCCTGGAGAAAAATATTACATAGAGGACCCCCCTTAAAATGTTATCCTGTGTATAATGTTACATTTTTGGTCTAGACTTGTGAATCATCCTCGCAAACTATCACCCTTTGGTCCTTAGGTCAATTCACACATTTTGGTCTGTCGTATCTCCAGTTTCGAGATTACCCAACCTTTCGCAGTATAATGAAAAAATAAAAAAAAATCAGTATCATCACTTAATTTCCAGACCTCGTACATATGACGAAAATGCATTTTGATGTACAACCCGTTAATTGAATGCAAAAAGGATACAATCTATCATCTGGGCGACCGAATGCGGCGGGTCGTCTGTTTCCCCGTGAACTTGGCGACCTCTTTCCGCAGGTCGTGGAAGGTGCTATAGTAAGATGGCAGCTCGAGGTCCTTCCGCCACGACTCTGGATAGAGACACTGCCTGAGAGGGAGCTGGCCATCGGTGACGAATCGAAAACACGAGTTGTGGGTGTCTGAAACGAAAATAGACGCTTTTTCACTCTAGCTACTAGAGAACAGAACTAAAAAATGACGGCAAGTAGGTTGACTCTACACTTCCCATGCAACGCTATTATCAGTTCGTAAAGGATTATATGGGGTTGTAAAAACGGATGCAGGAAAGTAAACGCATATTAAAACAAGAAAGATTGATATTCAAATCAAGTTGGGTACTTTATTTTGAAGGTTCATTTATACCATTTATGTATGAAAAATAATTTCGCTCAAATGTTCACCACGACTCTATTTACAGACGTCCACGCGATGGTCGAAATTTTCAATGACATTTTGCAACATGGTCGGTTCTATGGCATTTATCTCGGCAATAATGTTGTTTTTGAGTTCTTGGAGGGTGGCTGGTTTGTTGACGCAGACTTTGCTTTTCAAATATCCCCATAAAAAGAAGTCCAAGGGAGTCAAATCGCACGATCTTGGTGGCCATGGCACATTTCCTCTGCGCGAAATCACGCGATCACCGAAGAAGGACTGCAATCGATGGATATTGACGTTGGTTGTGTGGCATGTTGCACCGTCGTGTTGGAAATAAACATCGTCCAGATCCATTCCTTCAAGTTGCGGCAAAAAATAGTCCTCTATCATCACGTGATATCGCTCAGAATTGACGGTAACGGCGTCCCCGGCCGCATTTTCGAAAAAGTAAGGTCAGATGATGCCTTTTGACC